>JAHLWZ010000803.1:0-24978 GCA_020536535.1 Pelomyxa schiedti
TATCGTTTGAATAATTAATTGGGTGGCGATGCACTACGGTGCGGTGAGTGCGTGGACGGTCCCAAATCTCGTGGGGAGCATAAACGCGAGATGGTGCGGGGGTGCGGGTGTTCGTGCTTTGTCGGTCATTGGCTGCCCATCTCCGGCTCATACGACTCGCGATATAGAGCGGAGCAAGATCTGCGCAAATGTGGGGGGCTTTGTTGGGGCCTCGGCTGCTTCTGGAATAATGTCGCGTTGCGTTTGCAGTTTCGCTGTCGCTACGTCGCTGCTGTCGTCCAGCGACGCCGCGAGGAAGCGCGCCGCTGAGATGTCACTGTTTAGGAGCGTGAGACTGGCGTCTTCTACATCGAAGAAATCCGCGAAGGGCATGTACTATTTTGCTTGAGTGGCAAAATTCCAACACGTTCACAGCCAGGCGGGAATTGTATGAGCTGCTGGGTGTTCCTAGATCTGCCACTAAAGATGTAATAAAAAAGGCATACTACGAGGTAACCTGTCCTATATCGTAGGCCCTGTGATAATTAATTTCCTAGCTTGCTCGGAAATATCATCCAGATGCAAATCCTGACAATGAAGAGGCTCAGTTGATGTTCACTGAGGCGGCACACGCATATGAGGTCATTTCTTTCATGCCCTCATGGCCATTTTGATTAATTTAGAATCTATAGATACTGTCTGATGACAAAAAGAGAGCAATATACGATCAAGTGGGAATTGCAATGTTCAACAAAGGAACTTGTGTGCAATTCCTTTGTTTTCTTGCTCTATTCTTTATTCTGACTCCATGAAATAAGCTTCCAGTTCGGAAGTAGATTCTGCAGCGATTGGAGGAATTGATCCACATGCAATGTACGAAAACATTATGAGAGAGTTTATTGGTGGAATGGGAGTAGAGCCAACTGTACAGTAGCACAGAGTTGTTTAAGACCTCTCACTTTCAAAAAAAAGATTTTTAGTTCACGGGACCTGATTGGGACAACTTTCATTGAAGACCTGTCCCATGGAAAGTTAGAAGTGGGTCCAAATATAGACGTGTGCTTCTCTTTCAGATGAACTCTTTATTGAACTGCCAAAGAATCCCATCCACCAAATAGGTTTTCGTGGATATAAACTTCAAGGAACTTCTAGCAGGAACGAAAAAAGAAGTCAGCTACCACAGTAGTTGCATTGTATGTTACAACTGCATCCCTTTCACTCACTGTCCCAGTGTCCAGAATGCCACGGGTCCAAGTCACAGCCAGGTTTTTCTCCTACTACCTGTACGTCATGTAAAGGTACTGGTAGGGTATGTGCCTCAACTCTTGGCACCCAAACTCACTTTCAAAAAGCTTCAATCTAAGAAGGGGCCCATGATGTTTACTGCACGGTGCAAAGATTGTTCAGGAATGGGCAAACAAATCAAGAATTTATGCCAAACCTGCATTGGGAAGGGTGTAGCAAAAATACAACAAAAAGTACCCGTTCGAATCCCTGCTGGTATCCCACTGTACTTTGATTCCCTATTAATTTTTCTAGGTATTGAGGACGACGCTGTGATATGTCTTACAGGCCATGGTGAACAACTTTCAATTTCCTCTAGACCTGGTGACTTACTCGTTCACATACGGGTTTACTGTTCGATTGAAATCAGTCCGTACTTACCAATTTATAGGTACATAATGATACAATTTTCAAACGAGAAGGGGCGAATTTGCATGTTGATGTTGAGATGCCCCTTTACAAAGCAGTACTTGGTGGAGATGTAAGTGTACCACTCCCCACGGACAAACAGGAAACTGTCAAGGTTCTTTTTCTTATAGATTGGGTATATTTCTGACCTTTTTCTACAGGTAGCACCAGGCACACAATTTGGGAGCACCTCCACGCTCTATGGTTATGGTCTTCCCAAAAAGCACATTGCGTCAGGCAATCTGGTCATCCACTGGAAGATATCAATCCCGCGGTATCACAAATCACCAGTCACTCTTTCTTCTGACTCATGCACAGACGGTTGCCCGAGAAAGCAAACAAGCTCATGGCAGAGTTCGGCCAATTCGAAGAGCAAGCCAAAACCCCATAGCCAAAAACACCCAATCAAAAGACGAAACAACCCTTTCCAGAAAAACTTTTCGCCTACAATCACAATGAGCACCTGCACGCCGCCGCCACAATCACAAGTAACACCAAACGTAGACGCAGTTGCACCACCGCCCCCTGCCCCGGCACCACCCCCTCTACTTCCGACGAAAAAGGGCAAAGGCAAAATTCCACGTGGGGCGAGTGAAATTCTACCGGGGTTCCTTTGGTTGGGCAGTGTGTTTGATGCCCAAGATGTCTCGGCTCTGCAGTCTCTGGGGATAAAGTACACACTCGACAACTCGAAATCAAATCACCGCCAAATCCCACGCACCAATCGAAATTCATTGCTTCGTTGGGGTGCTTGTGTTGGGGGAAGCCATTGTGAATGGGGAGAATGTTTCTGATTTTTGCCACTCAGTTTTGTGCTGGACTTGGCTTCGGAGTGGCCTCCCATGACTGAACCGGATTCTATTACATACAAGCACCTGCCTGTGGTGGACAAGGTGCACAGCGATATATCCGCTTACTTTGGAGAAGCAAATGCCTTCATAGGTGCTTGTGCCTGTTCGTGGAAGATTCCATGTCTAACACTGCATTTTTGGATAGATAAAGTCAAGGCTTGTGGAGGCAAAATTCTTGTGAATTGTGTGATGGGTAAAAGTAGGAGCGCAACTGTGGTCCTACAGTACCTTATGACTCATAATTCAATGACCTTCTCCCAGGCTCTCAGTCACGTAAAGGTATCTTCCTAATTTAACATTTTTTCCTTGCTGATACCACTTTCTTGTGGCAGGCGGTACGTGAAATTTCTCCCAACTGTGGATTTATGTATCAGCTTGGTCTGCTCGAAGTGGTATTTCCTTTCCCAAGATCCCATCCTTAAAACAACTGGAATAATCTTACCTTTTTGTAGACGTTATATGGCGCGCAGACAGTGGCTACAACAGCACCACCACCTGTGGTTCCAAAGAAAGTATGCAAGCACAGGTGTGCTGTGGGGTGGGTTTTTTCCCCAGTTTTTTAACTAGCTGTTTCATACATTAGCGAAACCAACAAGTAATAAACGAGGCAACTGCCGCTGCACAAGTACTTATAACCGAGCAAGTTCTGAGGCAAGCTGTAAGTGAAGCTTGTTCTGGCCAGTTCCTCAAGTCTCCTTTTCCAGCTAGCCTTTTTCCTCACTCCTATTACCAGAAAAAGCATTCAGTGTCTTGTGACATGGATAATTTCATTTTGTGACCATGCCGATGTGAGTCCCACAGTTGATAAAAAGGAACTCGCACATCAAGCAAAAACCATTGCTGTTTCGTGGTACATGAAGCACATAGAATAGAAATTTCACCAAGCAACAGCCCAAAATACAGTTTTTTTTTTTTTGCAATCAAAGAGGGTCTGCCGATACTTCGATTTCACTGAGGAATGTCCATTGGGTGTTCTCCAAATCCAGTCTCACAAGTAGGTTTGGAGAACCCGGCTGTTGTGGGGCTATTCCCAGAGGCAGGTCATTGTTCCCCAACACATACTCACTGACAACTGAAACAGCAGTTACACTTAGCGGGGTCTTGTATTTGCCAATGGTTTGCCAGGTTGTTCCAGAGTCACGGCTTGTGGTGATGGTGAGTGCACTGGGGAAGTTTATGGCTTCTGGGGGGCTGCCTTGAAGGTGGACGGATACCCAGTCAACATTTGAGGATGGGTTGATGGTGAGGATCACTGACGCGGTTCCTAACACCCCAACCCAATTTTCTGAAGTATAGTCGACAGGGTCACCTATCCACCCGTCATTCAATTTATTCAGGTATGAATCAGGGTATTCTGACGCCGGTGGAGTTACATATGTGTAGGTGTAAGACACACGACCGTAACCTTCTGCTATTGAAAACCTTGTGAAATTATATGTTAGGGTAACCTAAAGGAAAGTATAGCCTGCCATGACTTATATGTATGAAGCATTCTTAGTGCCTCAGGCTGCAGTGAATCACTGACGGTGCCAAAGTGTAGCTGCTGAATCCAAGTAAGCATTATGGGCACATAGCTATAAATATTAGTCTGAGGAAGAATAAGGCTGGTTTACATTTCTGACTGCTTCAGTTGCAACTCAAATCTGGATAACGAACATGAATGGTAACCACCTCCCTCCAAATTTTCACCCCAATTGAAAGCTTCATTGTCGGACCAAAAAATGGGGAGGACACTGCTGAGGGCAGAAAAATAATCAGAAAGGGTGTAGTCGGTTCTGTTGAAAACCTACACAAGGAATTAAAAAGGGGAACAGAAGCTAGTACACAAACATTGATAGCATCGGCCCCCACACTGTCTTGCCATATCTGAACGTCAATCCCAGTACCATCGGCAAATTCTTTTGCACGACGGGCCACGACATCTGGTGTTACATTATAGGTCCTGGCCCCTGATAAATAAGGGGAAACTGTCACAGGTAATGGTGAAAATTCGTGGATTGTTTCCACAAGACCACTATAGTAGGAAAAAGTGAGTGCCACATCTGTCCACAGTGGAATGGCTGCTTCATCAGGAATATCTTTCCCCAAATGTAAGTGGTAACAATCTGGGAAGAAGCCATACACCAGCCAGCCAAAGCAGGGTGGTTGAGTAAAGTAGAACTGAATTGACTAAGCAACCACTCAGTATCTGGAAAAGCAAGGTAAATGTACTGAAAAAACCGAAAAACCAGAGCACCTGCAGTTGTATAACTTTTCTGAAGTCCAGTGTAAAAATCCCAGCAAGGTCCTGAGCCACTCAATCCCAAATCTATCTTTCTTTACTACTCATAAATTGTCTGTTTACTACTCAACAGACATCCAATATTGATAATTTAAACTATGTATGCTTCCATTACGTTCTATCTTGTATTACGAACATCGTGTGAGATAGAATCACTAGCGTTATTAGTTCTATCTTGAATGTAGTGTCATCAGCCAATGTACTTGCATGCCCAAAACAAAAAACCCCCAAAAAAGTGGCACTCACACACAGATACGCCTGTGCGCTGGGCGTTGTCCAGCAGCGACGTGACCCACCCTTCCCAGTCCCAGTCCGAGTATCCCACAATCCACTCAAAGTCGTCCGACGGGCACGTGGCGTCGGACGAGACGCCGCGCAGCTGCTGCACCACCGCGATGTTCATTCCCAGCGACGAGATCTCGTCCATGAACGACGCCAGATCTCCGTCTTCCAGCGACAGCCCCGGTGCCCACACAAAAGTGCCGTCAAGTCGCCGTGTCGCATCGCCCAGGTCAACAAACCAAGCCAGCACAATTACCGCAGATGCAACGGCAAACGGAACAACAGACACCCCCCGCATCAGTAGATCCAACACACAACGAATCGTTCCAGTATTTTTTTTGATTTTCTGAGGTTTCCCCCCTTTCAATCTCACAGTTGAGTGACATGCTCAGTTCAGATTTCCACGAAGGGCAGTAAAAGCGGTACAGAGCAACGAAAGAAAAAAAAAATTAGCAGAGGGATTACCAACTCACCTCCTTTCTAACACCAAGGAAACCATCTCAATCACACCCACTCCTAGACCACCCCTCCCCATTCGCCCCCCCAATTTATATAGTTTGTTGTTAGTTGGTTGGTTCTTTTTGAATCACTGCACACTGGCATGTACTCAGCCATCGACTGCATCCTTCCGCCGCCTCTCACGATTAGCGACGAGCAGGGGCCAATCAGCAGCTCCTCGGAGGGCCCCTGCGACGCCGAGCCCGAGCCACAACGGCCATCGTCATCACAGCAGCAACGTGTGCACACCCACTTGCACCGAAACACTGGCGATGGCGAGCCAAAACTCGATGTCGAGACCATCACTAGCAATCTGTTGGCTCTGCCTACTTCCTCTGGTGTATGTGCCTTTTTTTTGTTGTTGTTGTTGTTGTTGTTTGTGATACATGTAGATTTATCTCAAAAATATATATATAGCATCACAGGACATTATCGGCTGGTGCAGAAACCGGTATGATTCCATAATTTAGAGGAGCATGTGGTCACTCAATGTTAACCAACAACACCCAAAAAAAAAAACAAAGCTGAGTCGAAGGACCTCTTACTGAAGAATTTGCGTGAAAGGCGGGAGGCTCGTGCAAAGGCTCTTGCTGACAAGAAAGCGCGTAACAAAGCTGAAGCGCACTTAAGACGCGCCGCGGAAGAAGAACTTGCACGGCAGCAGCAATTGAAACTGGAGCAAGAAGAAGCCGAAATGAGACGAAAGCAGGAAGAAGAAAAGGAAAGAATTGCAGCAGAGAAAAAGAGACAGGAAGAAGAAGTGGAGAACGCAAAACGAACGAGAGATGAACTGCTAAAAAAAGAGGAGCAAGAACGTTTGGCTCGAGCAGAGCAAGAGAAACAAGCAATAATGATGGCAACAACAAAAATCTGGAAGGAAGAGCACAAGAAGCAGAAAGAAATTTTACTGAAGCGGGAAGGCAAAACCGACCTGCGGGCGAGTGGTGACGGCAATGCAGAGACAGGTCAAACTGCAACTGAGGACAAAGCACTGAGTCCTAGGGACAGCCCAAATCTCACAGCTGGCACTCCATCCATGACCCCTGATGGGTCATTGAGAATGCGAAATCCCGCACATGCGGGAAGATCTGCCTCTTTATCTCCACGAGGCCCCCCTCACAATACAGTTTTTGCCACCCTTTCACCAGGTGTTTTTAGCACAACCACAAACACTTCCAGTACAGTTACCATTCCTTCTGCTCGGGCAGAACCTCCAAACGGTATTGTAGTACCAACAGCTGATGTAGATATTCCTCCTCCAATAGATGTACCGGTTTCTCCCGTTGAAATCCCTGTTCCTCCAGTAGATGTTCCTCCACCCTCCATTCCCCCGCCAATAGACGTGCCTCCGCCAGTACCTTCCATCGATGTACCTCCACCGTTACCAGCCCCTTCGATAGATGTGCCTCCCCCATTACCGGCCGTAGATGTTCCACCACCGTCACCTTGTGTGGATGTTCCACCGCCCCCTTCCGTAGATGTTCCTCCACCTAAGCATTACATCGATGTGCCTCCACCTCAGTGTTCCCACATCGATGTTCCTCCCCCAAATGTAGTGACTCCCCCGGGTTTCCCTAAGTCAGCTCCTTCTTCACCTGTCACCAGTCCGCCAGTGTCGCCTCCCCTTACACTAAGTTCCACACCCAGAAAGATTCCTACTCCCCCTTCAGTGAAACTCCATTCACGTTCGCCACCTTCTTCCCCAACACTTGATCTCCAGGCTGGGAGAATTCCTATTCCCTCTTATGTACCTGAATCTGAGGTCCAGGACAAATTTCCTAATTCAGTACCCATTTCGTCACTGTCAATCCATATTACTATGCAAAGGCCACGTTCACTGTCACCCTCTACTGTTCCCTCTTCACTCCGAGTCACTCCACCTATCCTCCCCGAAGCAATTCCTCCACCGTCTTCTGAAACAGCTCTTGTTGACACTTGCCCTATTCCACCTCCACCGGTTCCACCACCTCCACTAGTGCCTCCAGATGAAATTAGTATTGCAATCCCTCCCCCAGAACAACTTACACCTGTTATCATTCCTCCTCCCCCTCTTGATGTACTATCCTCCCCAGCTGTATCTCATACTATTCCTCCAGAATCAACCATTTCACCTCCCCAACTTGATATCCCTCCGCCTCTCCAGCCAGCAATTCCCGAAATTTCAGCATCATTATTGATTTCAAAGAATCTATCCTTGTCATGCAGCGCCTCAGAGACTATACGAAGGAGGTCTCGGTCTGCTGCTTCTAATATTACACCACAAAAGGGAACAGGCTCACAACTTGACAAAACAAAGACTCCACCTGATGTTAGGGTGCATAAACATCACGTAAAAGGGCTGTCAGGAAGCCTTCGATTGGATGAAGATAAAAATGTGGAGAACAAGCCAGAAACTCCTCCTGTAACAACCAAGAGCCACATGGTTGATGTATCTCCTAGATACAGACAAGATACCGACCTCAAGGGTAGTTTGGCCAGTTCTGAAGTGATTCAAGTTCAGAACTTACTGGCCGTGCCTGATTCAGGTGAGAGAGTACACAGGCACTCCAGTGACCATTCAGGTCACAGGTCAAGGTCAACATCAGCCTCAACCCTTCCGCTCAAATCCTGTAAGGATGCCCTCCCGTCCCCTTCACCTGTAAGCAAAAGCAGTGACCCTGCTCAACCTGACGCAAGTCAACTACTCAGAGGCCGCCGCCATGGTAAAAGTAATGCTACTGACACTATCACTCTCATTCCTCCGCTCGCTTTGAATCCCGACTCTCCTCGAAGTATCTTTATTTCCTTTCCCCAACGTTGCACTAACCTGTTCCATAACATGAAAAGCACCACCTCCCCTTTCTCCAACAGCGTCACTTTCCCCAAGGAAGCACAGACACCACAGAGACAGGAACTCAATGCCCCCATATCAGCTTGGTATCCATACCCCTCCTGTTGTCTTACACTAACTTACCTGCTAGAGGCCTTACTCGCTTCCGGCATGGATTATAAGGAATTAGGTAGTTAATCCCACGGTTATTCTGAGACATACAATACACTTAACCAGAATAGAATCCCCAAATAGCCACAGCAAAGGAAGCCACAAGCATCACCACGACGAAGACCCCGCATCAGGCACGCCAGGTACTTTGTTCCCGGTAATGTTCCTAACACTTTTCACAGAACAAGGCATTAAAAAACACCATCACAAGGACTCGGACGACTCATATTTTGGTTCTGGACCTCAATTCAATGGTATTCCAATTTTCTGTTCTATGCCCTCCAACACATAAAAAGAGAGCCAGGATACGAGGCAAACCAAAGACTAGGCACAACAAACCAAGTCACGTAATTGTAGAAACATAACCCAAGTACAAATATGTTGTAAATCCATACGAAATGAAACTAAATGGCTTTTATTTTTTTTATCTTGAGTGGGCAAGGAAAGTCTTTGTTCCATATCTTCATTTCTAGTTAGACAAGGCAGAGACAAAAGCAAACTAACCTGACTATTAAGTCGTGGGTAAGCATCATGACGGCAGCATTTGGCACAACACGCAACAAATGTGGTGCTATGCCTGCATAAAGTCCACGCACCCCCTCTTCTGCAGTGTGCCAAGGTTGTTTATGCACAAGTCAGAGGTGTGGGGGTAAATAAAAAGGTACCTGAATGAATCCAGTATACCTACTGTCACCTGATCGAAGGCGCGTTCGTAAAACCTATTGAAGTATGAGTTGTAGAAACGGAAGAAGGGAAACAAACTTCATGAGGGTAGGTAACAGCAGATGCAACTAACTTCGAGAAACTTGCCATGGCAAAAGTTTCTAGTGCTGTTGGTTCTTTGGGCTTGACTAGAACACCGCTCTGTGTTGTTCCTGGCTTGTTATAGGCTACTATTTGATTAATGGGATGTTTACAGGGGCATCTATGTACCTGCTGCAATCTGTAGTGCTTCTTTTCTACGCTTTTCCTGAAGAGAAACTTTCAATTGCTCAAAGAGGACAAACTGAATAGCATTTTCAGAAATTCCTGAAGTTTTTCTTACTTTTAAGAAAGGAAAGAAAATGCTTGAACCAACCGAGGTAAGACAGTAAAAGACCTCCAAATAGACCCCTCATTCCTTCAGTGTTGTAAATTTCCCTCATTACAGTAAAGGTACCAGCAGGCTAGAATTGTCACTAAAAGAGGGAAAGAAATGGTGTTTACTTTTTTGTCCTTAGAGTTGCCCAAAATCATGCGAGTCTTCACCACCCATACCGGACACATGGCTGTTTGTACAACAGCACCTATTTCCAAAAAGTTAGCTTTCCTAGGAAAACTGACTGCAGTAAAATACCGGCTACCACTGACGAGATAAGATTGGAAAGGGCACTGTTTCGCTTTATTCCTACTTTCGCCAGCTGCTTCTCGGTCACGGAAGAGGAAGCGAAGTACATAGCACGCATAGGCAACACGCCATACACTGTAGGGCCAAGTCCAGCGAAATAACCTTTTACTCCGTCGGTACGATAGATGTCCCTGTGCAAAATGAATTCGGTTTTTTCAGTAGCGCAAAACACACCTCAGTGCCGAGGCAGTACGAAGGCCAAACGGTGCTGTGACTTTGGTAGAGGCCTACAGAAGAGACAAATCGATTAAATAACCAGGTCATAAAATCACTTCTAAACCTGCAACCGCGTCTTGGCCACATCAATGGGTGCAGTAACCACAGCACCAACAACACCCCCAATCCTGTGTAAATGTGAGCCGTAGATCTACCACCGGAAATGCGCCACGCACACCCCCCAGCAATAAAGTGCAAGAAATAAAGAGCCTTGCTCTCTTTTTCTTTGTTCTGCGTGCTGTTGACTGACATCAGTTCCCGGACGAGATGACAAGCACAAGAGGGATCAAAAAAAAAAAGAAAGAAAACAAACTCGTAAGGCACAGCCGAGATCTCCAGGCGTTATTTGTTGTAAGTGAAGCAGCACTGTTAGGGCCTTTGTTATTGTGAGCAAGACAACCAGACAGCCAGATCTCAACAAGAAAATAACGATGCAAAACAGCGACTCGGCGCTGTTGCCTCCTCCGCCGGCGGAATCGCCATCCACGAAAGAGCCTGTTGGTTTGCTTCCTACGCCGCATGAGTACCCCGACACCGTTGACTCTGCTCGCTACAACAGCAGGCCGCACGAGCACGCAAAGAGGGAGGCGGCGGATTATGGGAGCCGCAGCGAGAGGGACCGCGAGGGAGATGTCACCAGAGAGCGAGACCTGGAGAGAGCCAGGGAACGAGAAAAAGAGCGCGAAAGAGAATGGGAACGGCAGAGGGAACTGGACAGAAAAGCAGAGAGGCGCCAGGGGGGTGATTCCGAGAAAGAAAAGGAGAGGCCAGCACCCACCAGGATGGAAGAAGAAACTGCTGCAGTCCATACGAATGACGATGCAAAGGGCTCTTGGACAAAAGAGGTCCACATACCTGAAAAGAGGAATGACATGCCTTCCCCTCCCAAAAGGCCTAGGGCATCGTCTCGCTCCAGATCACCCCGGAGGTAGTAATTAAAACATTAGAGTCCTTGTAACAAAACAAAAGATATTCTGGGGGGCGGGAGCCTGCTGCTCTTTATGTTGCAGGTATATAAGATTCGTTGGTGCCTTTTTGACCACTTTTAGGTCTTTCAACAGCAACTACAGAGAGTAATATTGCTGAAAAGCTTGAGCGTTATGGCACAGTATGTTCCCGAAGTTTGATGGATGATAAAAACTCCTCTAATAGGTTTTGAAAACTAAAATTGTAAGAGATCCGAGAACCCATGAATCCAGGGGGTTTGCATTTGTTACTATGGGTAGTCAAGAAGAAGCTGAGGAGGTAATCCGTGCATTGAATAGGACAGAATGGGATAGACATCAAGTGGTAGTAGAAAAGGTGTGGAATTACATTACATCTGCAACACATCCGCCTCCTAATGTTTTGTTGTTATTATCCTGTGTTTTTTTCCTTTGCAGTTTTCCAAATACCCACCCATACCCAGCAACTCAACTCAAACAAAATCAGCCACTAACTCAGCAATTTACTACTGCATCTCGATTTCCACAACAATCCTCAACTCATGTCAAATGAGCATCATCAAGTCCCAAGTCAAATATCAAAAATGCATAACAACAAAACCTCAAATTATGAAAATTAAGCTAAAAAACAACAAACCCAGTCAACAATACTATCAAACCACCTCAGCAACACTAAAGGACATCATCAAATGGAAAATAACAAATTCTTCACTGCATGCAGGCCCTACGTGAACGATCCCGTTCCCCAACACCTGGCCATTACCTTGGACTTGATACCTTTCGCAGGGCACCTAGTGACTCACAAAGAAATTGTGTGTCAGAGCTGTTTCTTTCCTTCTCTAATATATCCTAACAGATGGATCTCCACGAACTCTTCCACCCACATACCCTGCTATGACAAGCATGGGAGCCGGGTACCCATACCCTGGTCCAATCTATGGCTATGTCACCCCACCAGCCTTAAGCGGAGCTGTAGGACCCTATAGTAGCTATAGGTCCTACTCTGCATATGGATCTGCAATTATAAGCTCGCAGTCACCAAGGTTTGTTCGTTGACCCATGGACTACCTCATGTTTACATTTTTTTAGTCCACCACGATACAGGCCTAACAGTCCGAGCCCCACACGAGAAAGAGACTATGGAGCAATGTATGACAGGGATAGAGAAAGAGAGAGGGAAAGAGAACGTGAAAGGGAGCGAGACCGAGAACGTGAGCGAGAAAGGGACAGAGAGCGGGAAAGGGAAAGGGACAGAGAAAGAGACAGGGAACGTGAACGGGACCGAGATAGGAGTAGAGAATGGGATAAGTTCCACAGAGACATACACCAAGAGAGGGGACACAGCCAAAGTCTAAGTGACCGAGAACGATCCAGAAACAGGGATACGCACTCTTCCCGCTATTGAATTTACCAAACCAGGACTGTTCTTCCAAATCAATAAAAAAAACACAAAAAACACATGCAATCTTTTTGTTTATTAGTGTGCATCATCTTGATGGCTCTTCTCCATCAAGAATGGTGTATGTGTTCGGTGGTTGACTGATGAACATTGAGTTGTGATGAGAGGTGGTTCTTCAGGGTTTGGGGATGTGGAGGTGGAAGTGCATGAAGTGGATGAAGGGGGTGAAGAAAGATTCAGGGACTGTGACGGGGGTTCCACCTGGCTGATTCTGTGAGAGACTGTTCGGGGCCGCTTTTTCCTATTGGAGTGTTAATAAAGTACCTTGAGAATTCTGGTACTGTTCTTACTTGTATGCAGAGTCGAGTGAAGTGCGTGTTGGTACTCCGGCTGAGTCTTCCTCTTTTCCTCGTTTCCTTCTTTCCAGCTGATTGAGAACCTGATCATTGAGCGGCGGTAAGGTATACTGCCAAGAATATTGGGGGTTGTTCTGAAGGTTCCGTGTTGGTGTGGCAGGAGTCGCTTCAACTTCTCCAGTTTGGTAGCCAACCATTTCCAGCAGTTGGGAAAGTTGAACAGGATCCAGGCTTCCCGCGTATTGTTGGAGGAATTGCATTGCGGCTTCATAGGCTTTATTGGAGTTTTGTGAGGGCGGTTTGATGGAGTCATCACATTCCTGAACAATATCTTTGTTGGGGTCTCATAGAAAAGGTACCAAATACCTGAGGTACATAGTCCAGAAGGCTTGATTCCATCTGCGAGCGAGGTGCTAAATGAGATGTACGGTGCATGGGTGTTGAATATCCTTGATTCTGGGGAACTACTCTGTGCCACGAGTATTCATTTTCTGGGTCACTATTCCTTGTTTCTGCCTTGAACACTTGTGGTATCTGATCCTGAACTTGAGCACGCACTTGTTCGAATTGTTGCTGCTGTTGTTGTAACTTGGCCAATGTCATGGATTGTTGAGATAGTAAAGTCAATGAAGAGCGATCCAAGTGTGTGCCTGTCAGCAATGAAGCCTTTAGCACCCTCAACTCGGCCCAAAGTTGACCAGCCACTTGCTCAGCCAAATCCACTTCCATAATACTCAGTGGCCGCACACTTGCTTCTGTAGTCATCCTCATTAATGCCTCTGTTTTGGGTGCAACCTGTGTGGCAGGAAAAAAGACTAAGTACTGGCTGCACAGCCAATATAAACAATCACAAAAAGCAAAGCAAGCAATCGTTTGACTTTTGGTGAGGGCACGCCAAGAAGAAAGAGAGAGAGAGAAAAAAAAAAAAAAAACAAAGACCCCAAACAAAACAAAACGCAATGGTCTCTATCTATACCCTGTTGGCCCAAACAGAGCAAATTTCTTGCAGCGTTGTTGGGTCTCGGCCTTGCAAGGGAGAGTTCATGGTCCTTTTTTTTTCCTGAAGAGAATATTATATTTGTTTGTGGCCATTTTTCCCTTTTGTTTTTCATTCGTTGGTTGCCGCCCCCTGACATGGACAAATCCGGCAATTCCTCTGAGCCAATTCGTTGTTGTTGTATCTGAAATGCATCTTGCCGTTGTCACCTGTCTGTTTTGGTGAGTGTACCTGGCCCGTAATTCCCGAAGAAGGAATGTCCAGTTCAACTGAAACCCTCGTTGAAAAAAACGAGTCCTCGACACCTTCTGCAGTGAGACCGCCCGCCGAAAACCCAGAGGCCTTGATGTCCCAAACACGCTGCGATTACCTCCCCCTTGCTGGTAACCACTCAGATGCAGGCAGGGGAGGCCATATTCGGAGAAGTCCTGTATCCGAAAGTAACCTCAGTGGACCTATCTTGCATCAGGTCAAGATTACAGAAGGGCACTTGTGCCGCGGTTCAGATAGACACGTTTGGGTACTTGGCGAATTGTGTCAACTTGAGGGCACAGTTACAACTACAAAAGAAAATACAGGAGAAAACTGTAACTTTATATTATGGATCACAGGAGTTTCTTTGGTTTGTGGAAGGCTAAGCATCACAACATATTGCAAAACTGAGGATTGCTGTTGAAGCCATAACCAACGTGGTAATGATGTACCATGGTACCATTAGAACACTCCAGCGGTAATCTCTGAAGGCATCGAAGGTCAAGGCCACCATTAACTCAAAAGCAAGAACGGGTGCCGCCAGTACTAGAGTTACAATAAAATATGCAATTGTAAACCCCAAGTCGTCATCGTCCAGCTCCACACAGCAGCATTGGCCAATAAAAAGTACCAATGGCAATATAACTGTCCATACTTCCAGTATAACAAGTGGCAGAACCACATACACCCAGTACAGTGAAGTTGGCCAGGCCAATTTAACGCTCATCAATGCAAGAAAAGTAGTTAAAGCAGCTCCAGCCAAAAGTGTTGTTTGCCACACTAGTTGCTGGTGACCCTCACACCCGCATTCTACACCTCCTGCTTTTGGTACTGCCCAGAGGTAGAAGGTGATAAGATGCAGAGGAATAGGTAACGTCCATAAAGGTATATATGCCTCCCCGATAATCATGTAAAGCACAATAAGAATCAGAAACGGCAGAATTAAAAGTAGTGGGGAGAAACAAGCACAACGTCCTCCTTTATCGGCCTCATAGCCTCGAAACCACAGGCTATTGCAAAGGGGTTTATAGCACTCGTTCGCTTCTGGAGTAATGTCAGCCATATCATACTTGTTTTGCAAAAAGACAAATATCTGTACTTGTTTTAGATGATACTCAATGTATTAAAAAGACACTACCCCAACAAAAAAGTACATGTGTACAAGAATAGCCAATAACGGAGATACTATAACAATCCAGGGCCAGTCAACAACATACTCGAGCTTGAGCGTAGAGGCAACCAAGAACAAAACAAATAAAAGTGCATAAAACCACTCCCATATTCGCGAGGAAAGGCAAATAACTGCGTTTCTTGCTCTATTTTTCTTCACCTTGGATTTCGTTAATTTTATTTATATACCTCCACCACAAATCCACCCATTGTAACATACTCCCATCCCACCTCCTTTCTCTGTCGTTCACGCTCTGCAATTGCTGCTCTTCGGTCAGCCTCTTTCTTTTCTTTTCTTTTCTGGTACCTGTGCCGGTTATGCTCAAGTTTTCAGGGCAATCTCAGTACTGTGATATATAATATGCCTTATCCCGCTTTGCATCCCAGCTTTTAGTCTTGGCAATAGCATTCCAAAGGCCAGGGTCCCATGCCAAAGAATTCATGCGGGAGCAAGTCTATCACAGAAGTTAAATACAATACAATGAAAAGAGCCAAAAGTACTTCGGATATCTTGGCGATGGTTTTGATATTCGTGAATAGTAACACTTTAACGACCAGCTCATCTTGATGAGGTTATGTGTGCCAAAGGCAAGGGAACACCAAGGAAAAGGCCCACTAGTGTACCTGGTAACAAGTCAAAGAAGCCAGAGTTTAGGCCATGACTGAAATCGCCACTTGCGCGAGTTGATGTCCGCAATTCAGACAAGCTGAAAAGAGGCCTAGACATTTTGACCGTGCCATCGCTCGCAGGACTGCCAACTGTGGAAGAGCTCTCATCTTCCCGAGAAATCATAGCGTTTATTGACGCCGCCTTAGCTTTGCCGCCACTGTACTGCACAACAACTGACGATCGTCCTAGCGCCTGGCGCCGCGGCCTTCGCCGTTTGTGTCGGCGCCCTGACGGGGAATACGATGAAGACGATGACGCGGGATCTTGATCGCCTTCGCCCGCGATCAGTCGGGATCTCTCCCCCTCGTATTCGTCGTCGTCTACTACTCCCTCGTTTCCGTCGTCATCAAGAAAGCTGTCGTCGAGTGCGGTGGCAGTGAACACAACGTGTTTCGGGGCAGCAGTGTGGCAGGAGATCTTGGGCAGAAGCGGGTCGTTTTCGGATCTCGCGAGATCGTCGCCCGTGGACATTCTGTAATTGTTGCCGGTTCTGCGTTGTTCTCCACCACCAATTAGTTTTTTTTTTTGGTTTTCGTGGCCTTGGTGGGGAGGTAAGAAGCAGCGGAAGTGGCTTCTGGACTCAGGGATCTTGCAGTGGGACTCATGAGGGCACTACGGGGGGTATTGCAGAGGAGTGGATCCCAGAGGGTGACGTAGGGGGGATCTCAGTTGCATTTTATTGACCTTTGTCGTTTTTGCTTGTCGACAATTTTTTCCTTTAATTTTTTCTTTTTAAAACAACTGGTCATAGCTCCCGTATCGCGCGTAAGTGTCGTGTCGCGGTAGTTGTTGTTCGTTTTCTTTTGTTTGTGGTAGAGTCCAACACCCGTTATTAAACAGAGGAGATCGCAACACGCTATTTCTCGGCCGAGATCTCTCCCCGTGTGTGCAACAACCAATATCAAAAAAACATAAAATATGGACGCTCCAACATCGTCAGCACAGAGCGGTAGCGTAACCGAGCAAAATGCTGCAACTTCGGCCCCGCAGCAGCCCCAACAAACAGCGACGACTTCGTCTGCAACCACAACATCGACCACAGCAACCACTACAACGGGGCAGCCACCGACCCAACAATTGCAGCCATTCCCGTCATTGTACATTGGTGACCTGCACCCTGCTGTCACCGATCAAATTGTTGAACAGCATTTTGCCAAAGCATTGCCTCCTTTCGCGATACGCTCCGTGCACGTGTGTCGCGACAAGGAGACACAGAAGTCTCTGGGCTATGGCTACATTAACTTCGAAACCCACGCCGACGGTATGCACGAGTCTTGTATCCTAGTTTTTTTTTTTAT
The DNA here is from genome assembly GCA_020536535.1 of Pelomyxa schiedti. Classification (NCBI taxonomy): domain Eukaryota; phylum Evosea; order Pelobiontida; family Pelomyxidae; genus Pelomyxa; species Pelomyxa schiedti. The sequence continues at coordinate 17,253 of JAHLWZ010000803.1, forward strand.
GGATGTGGTTTTTGTTTTTGTTATTGTTATTGCTTTGTTGTTTATGGGGTTGCTGTTTCACTAATGTAGTTACACTTCCCCCTTTGCACAAAAAGGGGGTTCTTACTCTTCTCCTTTTTACTTTAAGCTGAAAAGATTCTCACCACCATGAATTACACCAAGATTTGTGATGTTCAGTGCAGGCTGATGTGGTACGTTTGTGGGGGTTAGTAGTCTAAGTTGACTTGAGAAAAAGGATGCGCAGGGATCCCTCCTTGCGTAGGTCTGGGCAGGGGAATGTGTTCATCCAGAACCTTCCCGAGGCGTATACTAGTCAGCAACTATATGCTGTTTTCAGGTCCGTATTGCTCTTTTTTTGCTTTTCTCTGACAAGCAAACAGCCCAATAGGTCCTATTTTGTCCTGCAAGGTGCATGCAAAAAAAGGGCACGGCTTTGTCCATTTCAAAGAAGTTGCTGATGCTCAAACTGCCATTGAAAAGTGGAACAATAAGAACTTGGGAGGAAACGACATGTGTGACTCGACTTTTTACTCCATTTAACAAATAACCGGTGCTTAAGATTGGTGATGCCTTTTGTCAGGCGCAGTGAGGCACTTGGTGCCCAGAAGGACAGCATTTTCACCAACTTGTATGTAAAGAACTTGGATCCTAGCATCGATACCTCCAAGCTCCAGCAACTTTTTGGTATGCCAGTCTTTAATTATGCTTACGTCATCACGTCCTATCAACCACGATTCTTAACTAGCTTCTTCCAGAACGGTATGGGCCAGTCACAAGTTGCCTTGTTGCGGCTGACAAAACGGGCAAATCTAAAGGATTTGGGTTCGTCAATTTCCAAAACCACGAAGATGCCAAAAAGGCACTACCCTCTTATCATCTTTACTTGCACGTCTAACTGTCCACAGGCTGTCGAGTTGAATCAGAAAGTCATACAAGGAATTTCGATTGGGGAGGAGCCACTTTATGTTGCACGCCACCAAGTCAGGACAGAGAGGTCTTCTGAACTAAGGCGTCAGTGGGAGGCCACTTCCTCTGGGCCAATTTCCACGAAGCCAGGGACAAACATCTATGTGAGAAATTTGGTTGACAGTGTCAACGACGAAGTCCTTGCCCAGTACTTTTCTTCTGTTGGAAATGTGCTGTCCGCAACAGTTATGCGCGATTCCCAGGGGATCTCAAAAGGCTTTGGGTTCGTCAAGTTTGCCTTAGCAGAGGAAGGTCAACGTGCTGTTCATCTTCTCAATGGCCAACAGTTCCGCGGCAAGCCTCTTTACGTCGCAATTCACCAGAGGTACAAAGCTTCTTTTCTTGTAGTTTCAGTCTAAATTTTCAAAGACGCGAGCAGCGTAGACTGCAACTTGAGGCTGCTTATTCTCATCAAAGAATGATGATGCCTCCACTTGGAATGTACCAGCCTCTTTGGGGGTACCCATTGGTAGTTAATAAACTAACTCAAATTTAAATTGTCATGTTCAATTAATTCTCTAACTCTTGATAGCCAGCAATGCCCAGGGGAGTCCCCGGGATGCCGATGTACCCACCATTCCCAGGATGGCTTCCACCCGCCATGCGCCCCCAGAACTTTGGGAGGCCCCCAGTCCAGATGCAAATGCCCTTCATGCAGCCTCAGCCCTACCCATCCAATGGACGAAGGGTACAACAGCAAGTTCCACCAACGCAACATGCTAGGTCTGGCCAACCTCAAATAATAAGATCCTCTGCAGAGTCTTGGGTAATTTGACTACGAGTGGAATAACATCTAACGTAACTTTAGGCAGGCAAAGCTGCCGTCAAGACACCTACTCAGCAAGGGCGTATGATACCTGGCCTCAACCAGCCGATGCCAAATGTTTGTTCCCCGTTCTAAAGCTTCACATCTCACAGTCACATAGGTCATGCAACAGCAAATGCAGGCGCAACAGCCACAGCAGGCGCCACTAGCCGAAAACGACCCCGAGAAGCAGGAGGTGGGAGAGAAGCTGTACAACATCGTGAAGGACTCCACCGGTGCCCTTGCCGGCCGAGTCACTGGAATGATGCTTCAGTCCATTGGTGTGCCTGTGTTACGCCAGCTGCTCAATGACGAGAACACCGAGGCACTGCAGAAACAAATATCCGAAGCCTACAATGTCTTGCAGGACCACCTCAGCAAGGCTCCCTCAAACAACTAAACTTTCCCCGTTCAATTAAAATACAAAACCAGTTGTTGACCCCATCAAATATTTTTTCCCATTTTCCGTCACAATCATTGTCAGAAACCAACAAGGCCGAGCTTGGTATTTGTCTGGAGTTTCGTAAGTTTTATTTTGTGGAAAAATACAAACCTTTGGGTTGGCTGTTAGGTTTTGGGCCTCCACTAGTAAGATTAACAAAGGAAGGAAAGGGGAATAAAGGGCTTACCAATAATTTCGTTTATTTGTGTTTGCAACTGCCTTAAATCTTGGTTATGAAGCAAACGTAGTATAATTGCTGCATTGCCCATTTTGTCATTTGGAACTGAGAAAGTTCATTAAAACCTCTCATCAAAAGCGAAAATACCTTCAGCAATCCCATGCGGGAGTTCTGAGAGGTTAGTGGCCTTTGGAGTATTTACAGTTCCTTCATCAATTGCTTGTTGAATAGAATTGGGAGAGAATTTAGTCTCCAAGACCTTTGACAAGGCCTAGGAGTAAATTTAGAGCGGGCGGTATGAAGGGAAGGAATCTACTTCGAGAAGGAGTAATCTCTCTTGGTCTCCAGCCGGGAAAGGAATGTTTAATAGCCCACACAACTCTGATAACTTGGAGTGCCAGGAATTATCTGTAGGCCTCAGACCAAACAAAGCGGGTGAAAAATCTGTTAAACCTTCAGGTGTGATTGTAGTAGTACTGGGTGCCTCAGAGAATTTGAGTGACCCACTAGATACTAAATCATTAGATTATTTCAGCTACTGTTTCAGGGAAACAGGAACTACAAGGATGAGAAGGAAGGAGACAATCACACAATTTAAACAGGAAAATACCCGAATCCCCAAAAAGCAGAGAAACCGCGTGGCTCAGTAACCAACCAATGATTGCCTTTTTGTCGACGGCGTTCATAGCAGGCCCCTGTACTAGGGGACATTTGAGTTCACTCAAATACTTAATGGTAATGGTGAGGACTTTTAAAAACCATAAAGGAAGTGCGTAGTGTGTGATTTTTGTTTTCAAGTAGGACTGAATTGTTAGTTTATAGTAACCTGCGAGAAGGAAACGAACCAAGCGGGAGAAAGAGGAGCCGTGATTGCTGACCTGCTATCAACTTCATACAAGCGAATGACTTTGTTTTCCAACCAACACACCAGTGCTCTCAAGTGCTCGTCAGCTGCTCAAAAAAAAAAAAAAAAAAAAAAAAAATTCTTCATTAGGTGCAGCATAGGGTGCCTACGTCGCACACAATTTGGGTCAAAGGAGGTTGCGTTGGGATACCCAACACACTGTAGACGTCGCGCAAACAAGGCCATTTAGCAACACCGGTATTTGATGATCAAATCACAACAGGCAAGAATCAACTTGTCTTGTCCCACACAAGAAGCTAGAAAAAAGAAAAAGAGTGGTTATTATGTACTAAAGCTATTTTTCTTTTTTCACTCATTTTGGTAACAGATTTTGTTTTAAAAAAATCTTTCCTTAGAATCCAAGGGCGGCGTGGAGGCGCTCGGCAACAACGTCGATGTACCTCTCAGTTGTGACCCAGTCGGTGTCAAGAAGCCTGTCAACTGTGCCCCTGATGCAGAGTGCCAAGTCCTTGGTCATGACCCCGCTCTCGATAACGTCGACGCAAATCTTCTCCAGCACCGAGCAGAAGTTGGTGAGCGGCGCGTTGCTGTCGAGCTTGGCGCGGTGGGCAAGGCCCCTGGTCCAGGCGAAGATGGAAGCCACGGAGTTGGTGCTTGTGGGCTTGCCCTGCTGCCACATTCGGTAGTGGCGCGTGACTGTGCCGTGGGCTGCCTCGGCCTCGATGGTGCGGCCGTCGGGGCACACTAGAACGCTGGTCATGAGGCCGAGGGAGCCGTAGCCTTGGGCTACGCAGTCGGACTGGACGTCGCCGTCGTAGTTCTTGCAGGCCCAGATATAGCCACCATCAGACTGTATTGGGGAAAGGAAGGATTAGCGGGGAAGATAGGAGATTGGGTTGTTGGTAGGGGGTTTACCTTGAGCATGTAGGCAACCATGTCGTCTATAAGTCTGTGCTCGTAGGTGATGCCAGCGGCCTTGAACTGAGGGGCGAACTCGGTGTCGAAGACCTGTTGGAAGATATTCTTGAAGCGGCCATCGTACTGTTTCAGGATGGTGTTCTTGGTAGTGAAGTAAAGGGGTTGTCTCTTGGCAATGGCAAGGTTCATGCAAGTGCGGGCGAAGTCGAAGATGGACTCATCAGTGTTGAACATGCCAAGGGTGATTCCTAAAGGAAATTAGTGCGTTGGAAGACAAGAGAGAAACGCAGTAACCTGGGCCAGCGAATTTGTTGATTTGGACGACTTTGCTTGTGCCATCGTCGCCAGTGAAGACAAGCTCAACTTTGCCGGCGCTAGGGACAACGATTTCAGATGCCTAGCACGCGAGTAAGACTAAAATGTGGAGGTTATTTTTGCATACCTTGTATTGATCGGCGTGTGCGTGCCTGCCAATGATGATTGGCTTGGTCCATCCGGGAACAAGGCGAGGAACGTTCTTGCAAATAATTGGCTCACGGAAAACTGTTCCACCTGCACAAATTCGTAAGGGATATAGTCCAACAAAGTAAGTAGAATTAAGTTTACGTAAAGCAAGTAACGCAACATACCCAAAATGTTCCTGATTGTGCCATTTGGGCTTTTCCACATTTCCTTGAGGCCGAATTCCTTGACGCGGGCCTCGTCAGGTGTGATGGTAGCGCACTTGATGCCTACATTGCAGGCCTTTATTGCGCGAGCGCACTCTACGGTGACTTGATCGTTTGTGGCGTCACGGTTTTGGATCGAAAGATCGAAGTACTGGATGGGAATGTCGAGGAAGGGGACGATGAGTTTCTGCTTGATCTGGGCCCAGATGATGCGGGTCATTTCATCGCCGTCCATCTCAACGACCGGATTCGCGACATGGATCTTGGTTGCGGGGGTGGTTGCTGCCATTTGCTCGCGCTTGTTGTTGTTCTTTAATAACAAAAAAAGAAAAATATTTTTCTGTGTGGCGTGTGATGAAACGCTTAAATAGAGCTTAGTGGAACTGGCTTCGGCGGAATAGCGAACAGTTTTTTTGTGGAAGCGAGTCTAGAAGCAGAGTTTGATCTTGTTGTTTTGGCGACTTTCCCCTTTGTTTTCACGCCTGGGCTCAGATCTCCCCTCCAGCAGAGAGCAGCAGAGACTGAGAACAGCTCATTCCTCCACTCCGTGGGGAATCATCTGTTGTTTGTTTGGAGTTTCTCCATCACATGTCTTACAACACCATCAGCGACGGACTGCTGGAATGAGTCGCTTCCTACAACTAGACTGTCTAATATTACTCAGAAGGAAATGCTGTTCAATCCAAACCGCTTGGAATCAGATCCCTGCAGCAACCCACAATCTTCTCTGATCCTTCTTAGTGGTTTAAAAGATTGTCACGTAGGACTGTTTTATTTACGTGCTCTTTTCCTTCTGGGTTTTTTTGCAACTGGTTGTTGCATTATTGGCTGCTGGGGGACTGTAGTGGTGGGAAGTAATTGTGGTGGGTTGAGTGAATTATGTGGATTTTGCACTTGTGGGCTGTTTGTGTTATTGTGGGGGATCCCGTTCTTCTTTGTGGTATCCTGTTGCTGTTTCGCTTTCTTAGACTTGCTGGGACATAGAACTGCGGTGTCAGATAAATTGAGAGCCGGAAACTTAAGTTTGGAATGTAGCTCTGGTTGAATAATTCGCCTATCTATCCACATTGAGAATTGCTTTGCAGCTTCGTCAGGACCGCCTAGAAGAGTTAGTACACTGTATCAAGTAAGGGAAGGATGGTACGCGAAACAGAGTCGGAAAGAAGTGATTCATTTAATGTGGCTAACTTCTGAGCACACTCTTCGGGATCGTGCAACAGAGACTCAAAGGCCGCAAAAACAGAATCAGCTGCTGGTGGAAGACTGATTTTGTTAAAACAATTGCGTTTAAGTGTTAAAAAGTACCGAGTAAAAGCTGAGAGGTAATTTTTGGATTCGAGGAACCTCAGCTCTGCCATTAAGCTTTTGAAGTGTGCATCGTCAAAGAAAACTCCACTCTTCTTTTCGAACCTGTGAAAAATAAGGCAGGTACATATTGTATTTCTTCCCACGCATGGTGTTTTACTCATGCATAAGCTCTGAAAATCCCCTGAGTTTCAAGCCATGGAGGATACACAAATCCAACTGCCGCTGTTGTTCCCTTGAATGCACCGGCGCCGGAACCAGGGCGGCTGCAGGTTCGGCACCCCAAGTTTGTGGTGGAGGTGAAGGGGAAGGAATTTCTGTTTGTGGAGTTGCAGGAGTAGGAATTTCTGGTAGTGGAGGTGTGAAAGTAGGTGGTGGGTACGGAGTGCTACTGCCTATACATGGGACTGCCCTCAACTGATTAACCCTCGTCCTCAACTTCTCAGCCAAGCTATCCATATACAGCTCCTCTTCTTCCGGGGGGTTGGACGAGACGAAAGTCCTTATGGTGAACAGCTCCGAATTGGCATCCGTGACGATTTTGGAAGGTGTATCATCGACAAAGATGATATGAGCATTGGGGTGAACAAGCATGTTCCTACGGCTGAAGTACTTACGGAGGTCGCTTGTGTCTTTGTGCGCGTAAGGAGCCCGCGTGGCCAGAGGAGCACTCGAGCAACCAGGGGACAGAGACGGAAGAGCATTCACTCTGGAGTTGTTACGGGCGCAAATTGCACCATCAATGATAGCAGCGCAGTACTCTTTTCTCAATCCAGGAAGCATCATGTCAAGAACCTCAACAAAGAAGTTCCTAAACGCATGCGCCCTGCTCGTCCATATCACACTACACACTCTCCCCTGCTGCTGCGGTTGCATTTGTAATTTCTGCGATTGCGATTGTGCTTGTGCCTGTGACTCCCGCGCTCCCCCGCCCTCCCCCTCCTCTGTGCCCAATGGAAGCAATCCAGGCTGGGCGTCCGGCAGGGGCCGCCTTATGGGAAGCGCGGCGGGGCCCGGGGCGAGCGGCGGGAGGGTCTCGTCCTGCACGACGCAGTTGAAGAGGCGCTGGACGCCGGGCCGCGCGGTGATGCGGACGCCCTGGGGGCTCACGGCCGTGCGGGTGCCGGGGCGCGGCGGCGGGGCGTAGCGGCCCGACCCCTTCTTCGAGGCCTCCACCAGCACCCCGTTGATGTCGAACACCACCACCACCGTAGCCGGCGTCGTCGGCGTGGTCGCCGCGTCAACGGCGGCGGCGGCTGCTGCTGCTGCTGCGCCCGAGGCCGACGGCGGCGGCGACGCCGCGACGCGTGATGTTGTAGTAGTTGTAGTAGTAGAGGTGGGCGTGGATGTCGACGATGGGAGGGGGGCGACGGGAGAGGCGAGGGCCTGGGGCTTGGGCCGCTCCTCGGTGCCGAGGTCGACGGCCTCGCTGTCGGTCGACGGTGGGAGGGGAGACGGCCGTGGGACGGGGACGGCGGCGGGCGGCGAGACCTGTGCCGCCTTTGGGGTGGATGTACGGGACCGCATCGGCTCGGAATTAATCAGATTTGATTGCGTGTGCAACTGCAATGAGAATTAG
>JAHLWZ010000803.1:25078-136526 GCA_020536535.1 Pelomyxa schiedti
CCGTGGGACGGGGACGGCGGCGGGCGGCGAGACCTGTGCCGCCTTTGGGGTGGATGTACGGGACCGCATCGGCTCGGAATTAATCAGATTTGATTGCGTGTGCAACTGCAATGAGAATTAGGAGTAGAGTACTCATACCAAACAGTTGTCTGAGCATGGGTGTTGTAGTGAACTGCTGTCATGTTGAAACCCACTACATGAGTCTTCGTGCAATCTGTGATCAACTCTGCCAAGGGTTTTTCCTCTGTCCCTCCACGGATTCCCCACCCAAACTCCAACAACCACTACTGACTACACCCGTTGTGTTCCCTTTCATGGTGGGCCACCATGCCCATCATCGAGGAGGCACGGCTGAATGGGAACCTCATGATCATCACTGGGAGAGACAAATCCCCGGTATCTGCCTGTGGACCACAACTACCAGCAGCTGCCAATCATCAGCACCACTGCAACCAATAATAATTAGACTTCCACCACACGGCCAACCCATGTGCTTCCAGCAGCAGTGTTGATATCGGCACCCTTCAATTCCCTAAGGTTGCTATCAAGGTCTTCTCCACCCCCCTTCTGTACTGTGCAACTGAAGCCACTAAGGCACAAATAACGATTTTCCGGTTTTTTTTTTAGACGACTGATTGCTGTTCGGTCTCGCTGTTTATCTTGTTGATCCGGACATTTTTCCTGTGTCACTGCAAAAAGAAAAAGCTACCTGATATCACCGGATACAGAAGAACTTGGCTTTTCTCATCTCGCTCCATTTCACTTCTGCATGATGCTTTAAGATGTACGAACGACAAGGCGATGGCGTTACATTTGACCCTGAACAAGCCATGTACTCTCCAGCATTTAGTAAACTTGCATATTACAAGGAGTTGATTTGGCTGTTCAGAAATTCACTCCTGAATAAGGCCGCTCGCTGGAGATCATCAAGCATTAGTTGAGCTCAGTACCTATTACAGCACGGAAAACGGTTTCCTGTTGACATGGCTCGCGTGGTGCTTGGAATTGGTGCTTCACGTGACCAAAAGATGTTATCAAGGCTTATCAATTTTTTGTGAGGGCTGCTTGTGCTGGCATGAAAAGGCTTTTCTCTCTTGGGGTCTTGCTTGAATGCGTTTAAGGAGTTTAAAGCACACGTACCATGACAAACAAAAGTTCTCTTCTCTGTTTTTACCTCAAAAAAAAAACACAAAAGTTCATTCTCGTTTTGATCCTCGTTCTTGTAATAATCCATCTTCGATGGAAGGATCGAAACGTCGATGGACTCGTCTTCCTATAATACGGCCGATAGAACCTTCCATCCAAAAGATGGTGCTTCCCACCCGCGAAAGGCGCCCAAAGAAACAACAACGAACAAAAAATAAAAAAAGCATAAAACAAACGCCACCCTCGGCCTCCTCCTCTGTCGTGGTACAGTTTTACATCACATAGTGACATGGCTACCTCTTCTTCGTTCTCCAGCGACGTGCTGGCCAACTCCACCAATTCGTCGTCCTCGTCGGTCGAACTGGTCATCACACCAGGAGACACAGCCATCGTGTTGCTCTCTGCGGCCCTCGTGTGTTTGATGACTCCTGGCTTGGCTTTTTTCTACGGAGGTCTGGTGCGCAGAAAGAACGTTCTCAACATCATGTTGCAGAACTTTATTAGTATGGGCTTGGTTACAAGTATGTTTCCGTTTCGTTTTTTTTTGGTTCCGGTGGCGGGTGGTTTTTTTTCGGAGCAGCGTTTCTAAAATTTGTGTTTGCAAGCAATTTGGTACTTGGGAGGATTCAGCTTGGCTTTCGGTGACAGCAAAGGCGGAGTGATAGGAAACCTGGAATACTTTGGCCTTCTCAAAGTAGGAATGACGCCAAACCCTGACTATGGACCCACGATTCCTTTCCTGGCTTTCTTCGTGTTCCAGGTAGGATCATCTCTGCTTCTGGTTTAAACTTACCTGGAATTAGGAAATGTTCGCAATTATCACACCAGCACTTATTACTGGTGCTATTGCAGAACGTGTCACTTTCTCTGCTTGGACAATCTTCATGGCTCTCTGGTCAATTTTGGTCTATATTCCAGGTCAGAGAGAACTGTTGCTCCTAATAGTCATTAGTAACTCTGTTTTCAGTTTGCCACTGGGTGTGGGGCTATGGATTTTTGGCTGATCTGGGAGTCAAAGATTTCGCCGGAGGCCTTGTTGTGCACTGCACTGCAGGAATGAGTGCGCTTGCTGGTGTACTAGTTATTGGCCGCAGAAAAATTGTTGGCGAAAGTGGGCCACACAACGTTGCTTATGTAGCCCTTGGAACTGGACTACTATGGTTTGGGTGGTTTGGTTTCAATGGTGGTTCTGCCCTTGCTGCGAACGGCGATGCTGCAATGGTACGTTCGCATTCGCATCTGAATTTGCACTTACAACTGCACAGGCATGGGTGACAACTGACGTGGCCGGTTCTTCTGCTATGATGGTGTGGGTCGTGCTGGATCTTATCAAGAGTAAGAAGCCAAGTATGGTGGGTATGCTCACAGGTGGAGTTGCTGGACTGGCAACGGTAACGCCATGTGCTGGATGTAAGTGCTGTATTCAGATTTTTCGCCTTTGATAAACTTGTTACCAGTTATCCGCCCTTGGGCTGGCTTTGTGATAGGATTGATGGCCTCCCTTATTTCTTATGGTGCCGTTATTGTAAAGACAAGAGTTGGATGGGATGATGCACTTGGTAAGACAAAATTGGTATTTTTGTACTAGTATTAATTCTCGTTAGATGTATGGGCATGCCACGGTGTTGGAGGAATCATGGGAAGCATTCTCCTTGGTGTATTTGCCCAAAAGGAAGTCAATGGAGTGTCAGGCCTTATCGAAGGAGATGGCTACCAATTCGGGATTCAGATAGCCGCAGCATGTATTATTGGAGCTTGGTCCGTTCTTGTCACAGTTGTATTGCTGCTCGTTATCAACATAGGAATCAAAATTCGAGTGTCCGAGGATGTGGAGATGGTTGGCTTGGATATTCTCACAACTGCCGATCACGGTGCCTACGATTATGACAGAGAGGGAGGCTCGCTGGGAGACATAGGTACTTCTGTCAAAGATCCTGTTGGATCAGCTTCAGCTGTGATGGGAACCACAAAGGATGGCGTTGTTTCAGATGCTTCTAGTGGAACTGAGCTACTTCCGACTCATACAGATGCTGGCAGTGACGAGGAGAACAAAAAGAAAGGAAAGAAGGAGGGAGACGATAGAAAAGGCAAAGCAAAGAAGTCGAAGGATAAGTCTTCCTCGAGTGAAAAGCACAAAAAGGAGAGGCATCACTGATCCTGTAAAAAATTATTGATATTTTTCTGCCAAAACCAGAAAAACAAATAATAAACAAAATTTTAAATTTTAGACATTGCCACCCATTTAATAAGGATTTCCTAAGGTCTTGGTGCTTTGGGCTTTTTTTGTCGGGCACGCAGTAAGAGGAAAAATCAAATCGGACAATAAAAGAAAAATAAAAAAAAACCTTTACATGGAACGTGAGTGGAGTGCGGACATATTGTCCCAGGATGACCCCATCGACCCTTGGATCGTAGAGGGTCTCACTCTAAACGCTGTTGCCTTTCCGATGTCGTTTCTCTTCGCCTTTCACCTGGGCTTCGTCGGTACGTACGGGTTTTTTTTTTATGCAAAAAAAAGTACTACGAAAAACACGCCAATAAGTGCGTACCCCCAACAGAATCGTTGAGATGCTGCATGCCCACGCGGGAAGACAACTCTTGGAAGATCTACGCAGGCCACGTGCTCTCACTTCCCATCAGGTTTTCTTTTATCTCTTTGTTTATTTACTATATTATCCCTCGCCTGTCGTGCCAATCAATGTTGGCACCGTTCCCCTGCACCTGGTACCCAAAATCTCACCGTCACTCGCAGATTGGCCCTGGCCGTGATCCTCATGGCCGCCGTGCTGCCTTTCTCGTTGATTCACCTCGTCATCATCATCCCTCTCAAATGCCTGTGCAACGCAAACAAGTGCATCAGCCCACACGCAGCCAGTGATTCCTTCCCAAGAAAGGAGAAACTAAACAGCCCCAGTTGCAAACCAAGCTGCTGCACTTGGAGCACTCTGGCATTCTCAAAGGAACAGGAGAACAGAGCACCAGTTTTCGGGTATTTCTCCCCATTTGTGCCGCAAGCTCCTCCATTCCATTCCGTTCCGTTCAGTCCGAATTGTAACATCTTTGTACTGTGCAGATGCAAACACTTGATGCAATTACTGTGCTGTACTGTAGTTATAGGGAACAAGCCATATGCTGCATGCCCTGTTTGTTGTGCACCAAAGCGCAAGTTCTCACCTTCAATCATGATGCATGTGTGAAGCAAGAGATACTTCATAAATACTCATGGAAGGAAACTTTGTGTAAACTGGAAGGAGTAAAGAAAAAAGGCTTTTTCTAGAAAGTGTCCGTAGTAAAGCTGTCACAACAAACAAAAAGGGCTCATCACACAAGAGAACCCTTCCCCTCTATGAGAGGTGATGTTGTTTCGAGGTCCGCAATATCAACGACCACCATTTCATCCTCTGCAGAAGGCTTTTGAGACAGGTCTATCACTTCCACAAGCTGGGAATCAGACCTGAGGCCATGTTAGAATAGGAGCCCGTGAATGAATTATACTTTTTTTTTAGCAGTGCCAAATGCTTTCGTACAGTGTAAGCGAAGAACTGGAGAGGATATTGAGTGATGACAAAACTGTTGGGAAGGAAGTGTACCCAAATAAACAGACAGACCCCCACAATGAACCCAATAACAACGAAAATCAGAATAATAATTAAGATGGCAAGTCCACATCCGTCACCATCCGACGAAGAAGAAGAACTTGAGTCAGAGTGAGAGCCCCCTGAAATTGGTGCATGGTAGCTCTACAACAATTCCCTTAGTGGCAATCCCACTAAATAATAGAATGTAACTGTAGAGACTGCTGGACTATGTAATACTACAACAGGTGGCTGCCTCCAAAAGAAAAACCACCAAAAAGTGGAACTGGGTGAATGTTAGGGTAAGGGGATGTAGACCCTTTTTGAAACGTACGATTCAGAATTGTGGTGGTAAGGGTATGTATCGTATGAGTAAGTACGGGGAGGCTCATCATTACAACTTGTGAAAACGATTAGCATAAGTTGAGAGTAGATGAAACACGGCACACCAGAACTTACAGATCAATACTGGTAGCCCAATTATTCCAATAAGGAAAAATAGTGTTCCAAACCCATAGATTATGACCTTGGGCCAGTAGGTGACTGTGGTGGCATCCCATACTACATAAAAAAGATTATCCAGGTCCCCCTGTGAGGTTTTTCTTAAGTTAAAACCACCTTTCAGATGAAAACAAAATGTGCATACTCGTGAATTGACCCACATCATAAACATCCCCAACAGTGTTACAACCTTGTAGTAATAAGAATGGAAAAACATTCTACAGGAGAATTTACTGCGGAAATCGAAAGTAGAAGCACCCCAATATCCCTCAGACATAAAAGTACAAAATGTGAATAAACTTTGCACCGATCTCGGCTTTTCCTCCGTAATCTACATGGCAATAATCAATACAATTAAAAAAAAAAAAAAGGGTGTTTGTACTACAAGTATTTAGTGTGACAAATATCGCAACGGTAAAAGCTCAAAGGATTGGGACTAACAGCCCTCCACTGGTCCAAGCACTCTCTGTGCACCCACTAATTCACCTTTTTTAAAAAAATGAATTGCAAACAAAAGGGAGATTAACCTTGACAGATCCAGAGCAAGAACAAGGAGAGATCAAATTACCGCCTCCTTCGTGGCAGTTACGACACACGGGCTCCTCCACACTCGTCATTTTTAACTGTCTTCAATTCTTTTTGCTTTTCAGCAGTTTTTTCCAATGTTTCAATTTGGTTTTGGCCTTTCGAGAAAATTAATTTGCCGGCAGAATGATGGCGGGTGTTGGAGGGGGTGCTTGCAATCGCACATTCGTTGTATTATCGCCCTCGCACAAGGATATGTACGCTCCGATCTCCCGAGATCTTACTTGCTTGTAGCCAAGCAGAAAAAGCGAACTGATACGATACGAAATCAAACCAAACAGGAGGAGCCACTTGTTTTTGTCATTGGTGCAACGACAGGGGTGCAGATGTGCTTGCGGCACTCCGGAGATCCCGTTTTACCGACGTATAGAGGTTTTGTCTGATCCGACGACGGCACTCGCGCCAGAGCGTTCACAAAGTGGGCCGGACTGGGCACTGCCCCCTGCTCGGAGAGAAGAAGAACTCAAGAAGTCACTTCTTATACACTTTCCTGGGCTGAAATTTGCGTACCCAGTGCGTTTTTTCGCGTTACTGCTCCCACAGTGACATATGATTGCCTGACAGCGAGTGAAGAGGTTATTTCGTTCTGACTTGTCTAAATGCAGGAACCCGCTTACGTGAAAGTGTTTTGCCAACCAATTGTACAACGAAAGTAGTCGGGCCCTTTTGTTGTTGCTGCCTAGAACTAACTAACACACGAAACAAATGTAGGCTACTGGAATGGGGATACACCACTGCGGCGACCACTACATGTGCTAGTCAAGATAGCGTACAATGGAACTTTCCCTCACACCAGCACACACTTTCAGCAGTTTGTGAGCTGAGGAAGCAATCGTTGTCGTGTTGTTACACCTACGAATTGAGTGTATTTGTACTTTGTTAATTAAATCCTTTTTCTGATTTTCCCAGAACCCACCACCATGCATGAGGGACTACTTCTCTTATTTCCTTTCACCCCGTCCCAAACTTTTGCACAGCACTGTATCAGAGTCAAAACAGACGAGTTGTCTTCTTTCATCACCATATCCAAGTCCTGTGTCCCCACATCCATTTAAGAAGTCCCCTTCTACACCAGCATCTCCACCAACAACTCCGTTTCTATATGATCCTTCCATTCAAGTCCCGTTTTCCCCACCACAACTTCCATTTTCCCCATTACAGTTTCCGTTTTCTCCACATGCACCTGATCACTCTCCACTATCCTCAAAAAGAGAATATCTTGAATCTCCATCTTCCCCTCAAGGAACCAAAAGACAACGTGTTGACCATTCCCCTATTCCAGACAAATCACCAACCCAAGACCGAAAGCAATGCCTGTCCTGTGACAGATATCTAAGTGCTATTCCCTTCAAAGTTCACAAGGCAGCAAATGAAGTCGGACTCAAATTGTATGTACAATATGGGTGTGTTGTATGTTTCTCTTTAACCAGGTTTTTTTTTGTTTCCTCCAACCTCAAAAAGGCGCTCCACTCCACCCAGGAGACACGGTTCGACTCCAGTAATTATAAAAGATGCTTCAGGACACGTTTGTTGCAAAGCATATGCATTTCTTTCCGGAAAGTTGCCTGCCTCTGAGGAACTCAGAAATGTTCCGTCTGAAATCAATTTGTGGCATCACATCAGTATAAGCTCACCTTTCAGACCAAAGTTCGACACGCAATGCACATATTGGTATCTGGAACCCCACACTGATGAAGAGCCTGACTACGTGGATTTATTATTCTTTGCTCGGAACAGGGCGGTGAGTTTCCGTAAAATCCACAGTTACACCATGTTTTCTAATGAGTTTAGGTACTAATTGGGCAGCTTTCACCCTCACTTCAGTGCGTTGTTTTGCACGTGCCCCATGTTTCCCGCGGAGGTACTCTCTAGACACTTCTCCTCCCCTTGCACTCTTTTCTTTTCGGTGTGGAATAATCGCATCACAGGGGAGCATGGCTCCAGACATGGTTCCTTGGTACTTGTATCTTCCCGTAGCCTTAGGATTTTTGCCAACCCGCACGCGAACGTGTTTGAAATGCCAGCACATAAAATAACCAATGTGGATAGCAGTGACTCGGAATAAGACCATTAAACTTCTCATTTACCTTGTGTATTGTCACTTAGGGGAGGAGTGAGGAAGCACTTTCCGCCCTCCCTGTGTTGATGCCTAAATTGTGGGTCTTTTAAGACCACAGACCGAACATAATAAGAGACAATTCTCCATTCTCCACACTTCCCCACACTCCCAAAAAATTTATCAGATTTTCTGGTTTTTTTTTCCCGAACTGAACAACATTTGATTCACGAAAAGGGGTGGTGATGGCACACCGGTTTGGGCTGACGACGTTTCTGCAGCCGACGTACTGTTCTGTTTGTGGGTACGTCGCTCCTCCTTTTTTTTTTTTTAGTTTGCACCAAACTGCGAAATGACACCTGGGTTGTTAGGCAATTTATATGGGGTCTGTTTCAACAGGGATACCAGTGCGAAGGTTTCTGTTTAGACCTGTATTTATTGATTTCACCTCCTCTTATTTTGGTGCTTATAGACTGTCAACAATACCCAATCCACAAGAAATGTATCAGCCAAGTAACTGCTGTTTGTCCAAAACGTAAGGATACAATGAACATTACATTTATCTGACGTTAAACAAAAAAGAGTATGCTCAACCAATTGACCCCAGGGCAAAACACACGTCCCTGCCTTCGAATGCACCCACTGACTCAGCCACTCCTGAAACTGCAGAGGCAATTCAGGAACAAATTGCGAAATTGGAAGCATCTGTTGTCACTGAAGAGCATCAGATGGCTGGTTTATCCACCTCCCCATACCTTGACTCTCACTTCAAGCAAAAACTCACAACCCCAAAAAAAAGCAACACAAAAACTTGTGGACATGTATGGTTCAGATAAATCCATGAAAGCTCAACTTATGGGCCAACAAGCAGAATCACAAAAGAAACTAGAAAATTTTCATGAACAACTTTCATTATTAAATGAAAAACTTGAAAAAGTGTTGGCCTCATCACGGGTCCCTCATAAGACAAGTATGCAAAACGAGTCCTCTTCTAAGAGTATCCTTCTTAACATGAAAATATCTGCAGAATCAGCGAGTGTTGAAGTAGAAGCAAACGCCATGGAAGTGAGAGCAAATAACCCTGACCCCACAGAGCAACCAGAGCAACCACGTATCAGTTTTGAGCTTTGTACCAGGCTTACAATAATTCCAGATGATACAAACTCGGAAAACTCGACTGAGAATTATCAAAGTTTTTCTCTACCCATTTTGTTCTTTCTCATGAATCTCTGATTGCTGTAGAGGGAATAACTATCTGTGACTATGAAGCCCGAAATGATGTTGAGATGACATTTACCAAAGGAACACCTGTGATAATAGCAAGTGAGAATGATGTAAGTAACTCATTTACATAATACCTTTCAACACAAAACAGGGTTGGTTATGGTGCACATGTGATGATGGAACTCAGGGTTGGGTGGATGAGCGTTACATCCAAAAGCTTGATGGATCAGCTAGTTCTGGTAATGAGACTGTTGACCCAGAATACACAGCTGATGAGCCTAACCCTGCCTATGAAAACCCCACACCTGATGATGACAAAAGAAGCAGTACGGAAGTTACGTATAATGAGAACCCAAATGTCAACAATCCTGATAAACTGGAGAATATCAAACCTGCATCTCCTCCACCTCATGAAGAGCCAACAAGTGAGGAGGATGCACCACCACCACTCCCAGCTAGACAGACTGCTGTCCATGTGGTCAGCGCCGCACCAATCAAACCACAGGAAGATGAGGACTCTGACTGGGGTGACACTGAAGAAGAATCAAAACAGCCAGAAACAATCTCTCCAACTCCAAAATCCGTGGAACCTCAGAAGCAAACGGACCATTCAACAAACAAAGCCCCTGCAATCCCAGCAGAGGACCCAAAACCCGTACACACACCAACACCAGTTGTTCTAAAATCCAAGTCTCCACCCCAGAGTGAAGAGAATCAAGTAAAGCCAGCTGAATCAAAATCTGCTTTACATGACAAGAATGATTCTGAGTTGCATCAACCGAAAACTGTGAGTGATACCCATACAGAGTTGCCACAGAAACGTCCCCAACCTGTTCCCCGACCCCAACCTGCTGCACCACATGCAGTGTCCAAGGTTGATGGTACGGAGTCAAAGATCCCCAAAGATTCACATGATCAACCGAGTGCGGCACAAGGCCACTCCCAACCAGTTCTGCAACCATCTGCATCAACAAATTCCGCCAAAGCAATGCCAAAAATTCAAACACAGACCCCGGCAAATTCTCAGGAACACCCAATAACAGTGCCAACCCCTCAGGCCCATGTACCACCACAATCACAAACACCTCCCCCACAGCCACTTCAACCCCAACTCCAAACACAAACACAAGTGCAACCGCAACCGCCGCCACAACCACAGACGCACTCGCACCCCCAGGCACAACAAGCGCAGCCACGGGCGCAACCACAGCCACGTCCCCGACCGCAACCACAACCACAATCCAAAGTCGAAACAAAGGGATCAACAAATCCACCCACTGCTGTCTCACCTCCTCTACCTAGCACAGCTGTAGCCACATACAGTGGTAAGGAAACCCCTTCAGTAAAGGGGAAGACTGAAGTGTCACCAACACCCACAAAATCTGACTCTAGTATCGCTAGCCAGGCAACCAAACCCGCAACAATTGCGTCAACAGAAAAAACACCCACTAGTACAAGTAGTTCCAAGCCAACTTCACCCACCACAGTGACAAGCACCAAGACAAATGCCACAACTACCTCTAATACACCAAATTCTACTATGAAGACAGAAAAACAACCAACCACTTCAAAAAACACTGTAGCTATGCCTAGAGTTTCAGCAGCATCTGCCAGCAGGATGTTACCTCCGCCACCCACAACACGAGCTTTACCAAAACCAACACAACCCACATCACAAACTAAACCAACTCCTGCGCCAACAACTGCGACTCCAAGTAAACAGCGGGCACTTCCGGCCCCAGCCCACATAGTAAAGCAGACCTCATTCACCTCCACTGTGCCTCACCAACCCACAACAGATAAACCCGCATCCGATAAATTTGAAAACACTGCCGATAAGTCATCACACAAGACTTCAACCTTGGAGGAAAAGACTTCAGAAAAGCCTTCCGCCAAGTCTTCTGTTGCTCACAGCACACCAGCCCCCACATCAACACAAGTCGGAACTTCTCTCGCGCCTTCCACCAAACCTTCCACTTCCACCGCAGTTCACCAAACACCTACGGTCAGTGTAACACCTACCCAAACTCCAGCCACTACCACAGCAACAAAAACCAACCCAACTCCCAGCACACAGTCCACTCCAAACCCGAAAGTACCTTCCACACAGCAACCTCCCGTGGTTTCCACAGAATCCTCCATCAGTGCACCAAAGCCTTCTACAGCTACCGCAAGCAAAACTCCAGCACCAACAGCCACAAAAACAACCAAACCAGTCACAGCAACAACACCAACACATGCACCTACATCAACGACACCAACACCAACACCAACACCGGCACCAACAACTACGCTGGCATCAACACCAACACCAGCACCAACAAATCCAGTGGTCAAAGCAACACACACAACCGCGGCGAAATCCAAGAGGCCTATGCCCCAGATTCCGCCCAATGCGTTACCAATGGCCCCACCACCCCCAATACCTGCCTTCCTTCCCGATGAACCAAGTTTTGTACCTGATATTCCGGATGAAGATGCACCAGAACCTCCTGATGATGAGGCTCCTGAACCCCCAGCAGAGTAACAACATCCTCCTCACCCTTTTTCATTTTCTAGTACAAAAAAAAAAATCCATTCTTCTTTGCGTTCGTCAATAAATTATTGTTGCACGAGGTGTTGACACAAAGTAACAATTCTGTGTCAGGTGAATTGACTGAGCATTGTAGATATGAAAGTAGCTAAAAAGAGAAGAACACCAGCAATTCCGATAGCTAGTGCCGAGAGCCTGAGTGGGAAGGATGCAAGGGGCTGAGTGCTTCTCTGGGTACTGTATGGTTCTGGTGATTTGAGTGGCTGGAGGTCAGAATCGATTCTGGGTGTCTGACTAGAAGCTGATGATGGGGATGGTGATGGTGGGTCAGTAAAGACCACCAAACCACCGGGTTCCATAGAACTGCCAGTGCTGGTAGTGGGTTGGGGTTCTTCCTCTGGTGGAGTGGGAGGGGCCCGGGATGGCGACGTGAGCAGGAAGAAAATGAATCCAGGAAGGATGTAGGATAATAGGGTGCAGCCGGTGCAGCCAATAACACTTAAAACAAAATCCAGATTGCTTGTGGCCATTGCCACAGTGTATGAACCCAGAAGGAGTAGTGCCTGAGAGGGGCTCAGTTGGATTGGGCATGGGTGCATACGGTTTCACCACAGTGGCGGGCAATTGGATGAAACAGAGGACCGCGGGAGCTAAATAAAGCACTATCAAAATTCAATCTGGCAGGATTCAGTACAATGGGGTAGGAGGCCAGGATAATTAGGGTGGTACAAACTCTTGCAACCACCACTGCAACGTTGTTTGTGGGATCTTGTGAAAAATATAAGTCAAAGCACACAATAAGTGTAAAAGCGCACAGTTATTTATCACATTGGCACTTGTGTCAAAACCCCAAGTAAGATACCCAAATGTAGCAACAACCAGAAAACAGATCATACAAAACGGCATGGCGATGAAGATAACTTGGTAAGTTTTTTTTGTCGGGTTCTCTTTTCCAAATTCACTATAGATAGGGAATATCTGTGAAATTATAAGGCAACACTATGGTGGGTGGAACAACATTCATGTGATTAACATAGGCTAAGACAAATATGGGAAACACAGAGAGAGTTTCCACACTAATATAAACTGGCCGAATCTGAAAAATGGGTAACTTAAGTCCAGGAATTTGACAATCCGCCAGTACCTCAATAGGACTGGCTGATGAGGTAACAGTAATATCATCCTGATTGAAAAAAAAATACACCACCATCCCTGCGATATAGCAGATAGATATTAGTCCTGCAGTACTGGAACAAAGTGAGGTACAAAAGGAGGGATATATTCCTCGTACCTAGTGAACTTCAGGGCAGAAAGCTTTTTCAAAAATGAAATAGGCCCAACAAAAATCATAGCAATGCTTATCCAGAGTCTTGATTGGTACAAAATTGCTCTAGAGTCAGGAAAGATCAACTGCATCAAATTTGGTATAATTTGCCCTTCAAAGTGATTAACCCATAAGTATGGAATGGGAAGGAAAGTACTTGCCCATGATTATTAGATAGGAACAAAGTACTCCAAAAAGAGTTAGACAGAGGATAATATCTACTGCAATAATGGGAATCCTCGAGGGCACAGCCTGAATTATAAAGGGTGAGGAAGGGAGAAATGGAAGTGTCAGACCAAACCTCTTTCATAACTGAATGAAAGGACAGGGGTGGAAACACTTTAATTCCTCTCTCTTTCCATCTTTCGATAACGACATAGCACGACTTCACGACGAGAGTGAGTGTGAACACGGATACGAGGCCAGAGAAAACTAGCATGCTAGGGGAAAAAAAAAAGTTAGAATGCCCCCCATAATCTAGTGTCAAACCATGGACCTAGTATATATCCCATACGACTAATTGAATAAGGAAGTGCCAGAATTCCTGGTCAAGGCAATTAGAACAAGTGGCCTGGTTGGGTGCTATCAAGCCAAAAGAAATCACTCCTCACCTGCTCCAATAGTGGCCTTGATCAAATTAATAGAACTACTCAGAACTCCAGCACCAGTTTTATTGGGTTCTAATTGTATTCCTTTAGGGAGAAAAATCAACAAAACGAAATCAACCTATTGGTTCTTGTTGGTTCTCAGGTAGGTATTCTCCCTCTAGTTCTTCAATTTCCTCGTCACCTTCCCTGGACCTGCCCAGGCATCCCATAATCAAGTCTCGCCACGCATCGAACGTCTCCGACCACGTCGGCTCGACGAAATCAGTGGGCATTCCCAGTGCCTGCACAGTTGCGTCGTTGCTACTGCTGAAGGTTGCGGGGACACTGCTGTGCCCGCGGTGGGGATTATGGGACTGGCGACGTTCACCAACAACTTGGTACCCACTGTTGACGCTGAAGGTGTCCATTTCCACCACTTCATCGTCCCCGTTGTCCATTTTACTGCTTTACGGTTCCCGGAAAGTGCTCCGTTCTTCATCTCGAACTTTCACCTAAATCACAATTCATTGGCAGCACTATCTTCCTCCCCAGGACAGTTCTGGGCCCCCGCGGATGATATAAGCTGGAACACACATTGTTTTTATTTAGTTCCATACCCTGAATCAGAGAATAGTATGCTCAGCTGGAACTCGATCTATAGAGTTTGTCCAAGTCTCCCTGGAGTTCTTTCAAAGAGGGCCTTTTTTTTCCCTTTAAAACCGGCACAGAAAAAAAAAAAGTAAAAACCAAATTAAAAACAACCACAAGAAGCGCACCATGACGAAGAAGAGACCTAATCAAGGGCACGCACCCCAGCCCCCACAGCAGCAGCCCCCGGACGTCGAAGGCATCATCCACCAGATCCAGCAGGTGCACATCCCCGCCTTCCCAGGCGCGGCCGCCGCGCAGCCCCAGGCTCCGCCGCCCACCGCCGCTGCCGCCGCCGCCACCACTACCGCTAGCGCCACGTCGGCCGCCGCCTCCGCCGTCGCGAGTGGCACCGCCAGCCAGACGCAACACCAACCGCCCACCACCTCGACGACCACCACGTCGCAGGGTCGCAAGATCAACATCCAAGTGCAAAAGAAGCCAGCGAGCGGCCAGCCCCAGCCCCAGCCCCAGCAGCAGCAGGCGCAGCAGAACCTCGCCCAGTCCCAGCAGACGCATACGCAGGCGCAGGCTACCCCCGCTGCCTCCCCGGCGCCCCTCGCGGCCAGCACCCCAGCTGCTTCGACCCCAACTGCTGCACAGCCTCAGCCGCACGCAGAGCCAGGCGGTGGGAAAAGGAAAGGCAAAGGGAAAGGGAAGGGACAAGCACAGCAGCAGGGAGCAGTGACTACCACGACCGCGACGGCGGCGGCTACAACTGGTACTGCTACCACTAGTTCTGCTGTTGCTACTACTGCGAGCGCATCTGGGGAAGTGGCTGTACGCCGCAGGAGGCCCAGTATGTTCCCCACTTTTTTTTTTTGTGTGTGTGTGTGTTTTTATACTTACCTTTTGGAAAAGGGGCCCAGGATGATTACTACTTGGCGGGATTGCCTCCAACACCGGCTCCATCAAGGAAGGATGGGATGCCTCTTCAAGTTTTGACAAACCACTTTCTGTTTGAAGCGAGGAATACTGAGTTCTATCAGTACCAGATCAATTTTAATCCAATGATTCCTTCAAGGTTTGTAGTTATATGGCTTGAGATTTGTGGTAACAATTGTAGATCAATGCGTATAGCACTTGTGCATGAGCATTTGTGGTCAGCTCTTGGACCCTTCATATTCGATGGCACAATGTTCTTTGCCACACGCAGGGTGCCTGAGGGTGATCACAAACTTACAACAAAAACTAAGCAAGTTCATATTGCAACAGTTGTTTTTACAACAATTGTATGTGAATCTCATTTTAACTTGCCCAAATTACTTATGTTACTCAGGTGAGGCCTGGCACGCCACAAGTCTTCCAGCTGTTCAACATTCATCTTAGAAAGGTTTCAATGAACTTTCGACTGTTGCAACAACTCACTTTGCCATTTCTAGTTACTTGTAAAGGTTCTGCACCTGAAGGCAATTGGCCGCAACTGGTTTAATGATGCTTCCCCAAAGCGTATCCCTGGGATTCCAAATGTATGATTTCTCTCTTGAATATTTACTCACAACTGCCACAGGTTGAGCTTTGGAGTGGTGTTGTTGCTACTCTTTTCCCCGCTGCAGGAGCCCCATTTTTTACATTGAACATAGATCTAGCCCATAAAGTGATCCGGTTAGGTGTGTCAACCACAAGTTCCCACGATTGTTTACACTGCTGCAGATACTGTGGCACAGGAGTTAATGCAGATTTGGCAGACAGTGGGTCAAAACGTCGAATTGTACAAAGCCAAAGCAAATGAAGAATTACCTGGACAGACTGTCCTAACAAGGTAAAAAACCTTCCACCTTCGCCGAGTCGTTCATTTTAGCCCAGGTACACAAAAGCGAATTCTCGTACCTATATGATAAGCCATTTGGACTGGGAACGAAGCCCAACCAGCACATTTCAGAATGACCAAGGTCAACAAATGTCGTTTGTGGAGTATTACAAACAGCACTACGGGATTACCTTGCGTGCTTTGACACCCCCGCTAATCGCTATCAAACAAGGGGAAGGCTTCATCTACCTAATGCCCGAGTTGTGCTTTATGACTGGCTTGTATGGTCCCCTTTGTTCGTACAAAGTTTCTAAAACATCCAAGATCGGAGAGCATGAGGAAGAACTTTAGTGTGATGAAATCACTGGCAGATTACACTAGAATAAATTCTGGTTTGTTTCTTGCTTTCTCAATCAATAACTCAAACTATTCCCTGTTGACTCCTCTTAGCTACCCGTGCTTCTGAAATTATGCAAATTGTGGGTAATCAGCTCAACAGTCCAGCTGGAAAGGCCCAGATGGCTGAATTTAGTGCAGCACTCTCACCCAATTTCATGACGGTAAATGCGCGACGTATAGCCCCAGAAAATATCATTTTTGGCCGCAATCAGATTAACCGTGGCGTTGACAGTGAGCCTCTTTCCCAAAATTGAGCTCTCTTACCATTTAACAAGATGCAAGCTGGGGAAACATTTTAGGACGTATGCCCCCTCTTTCCGTGGCCAGTGCTGGAACTATGGCTGTTGTATTCCCTGAGCGATTACAAGGTGATGCAGTCAATTTAGTCAATGCCTTAGCAGCAACTGGAGCTCCTATGGGCTTCCAATTCCGCGCTGTTTCTATTCCTCTTCAGTATGATCGGCGGGATGATTACCTTCGAGCCTTGCAACAGGCAGTTTCATCCCCTGAAGTGCAGTTTATCTTGTGTATTCTCTTCAATGAAGCCAAGGACAAGTAACCTACACCATCCTCTTTTCTTTTTTAGCATAACCCTAACAAGATATGATGCTATTAAGCAGTTTCTCACTTCAGAGGCTTCCGCACGACCCAGCCAAGTTGTTCTTGCCAAGTAACAGTGAAAGGAATTATCTCTTATGGCTCACATATTTCGAAGGTCCCTGGATCCTCGTAAGATTAATACTGTTTGTCAGCGTGTCCTTTTACAGATCAATGTCAAACTGGGGGGAGAACTCTGGACTGTGGATGTACGTTCCAGTCATTTTGCCTTGTGTGATACTTACGCGCCATTCAGATACCCTTGAAAGACACTATGATTTGCGGTGTGGATGTGTGCCATTCAAGAGGTCGTTCTGTGTTAGGTTTCGTGGGTACCACAAATGCCACATTTTCCAAATACCACGCCAATGTTGCATTCCACGAGAAAGGTCAAGAAGTATCCACGGCTCTCAAGGTATCTATCTCCTAAGTTGAATCAGAGAAGCACTTACAATTCCCAGCCTTTGATGATAGAGACCCTGAAAGGGTACTTCGCAGCAAACAAGAGCCTTCCGAAGAGAGTCTTTGTGTACCGTGACGGTGTAGGTGATGGCATGCTCCAGCAGGTACTCGAAAAGGAGGTTACAGAGTTTGAGAGTGCTTTCGCATCCTTCCCGGGAGTACGTTTTACTTTCTAGATTTTCCTCCACTAATGCCACTTACAGTACCACCCGAAGTTGACTGTAATTGTTGTTAAGAAGCGCATTCACACTCGCTTGTTCCTTACCAGTATGGCAACACGGTTTTCCTCTCCTTTGACAAACCACTTAGATTTCGGGAACCCGGGCCCAGGCACCATTGTGGACAGTGGATGCACACACAAAGGGTGGTACGATTTCTACGTCGTCAGTAATGCAGTCACTCAAGGTGACAGGCTCTTCTTGCCATTACACTGCACTAACACCTGAATAGGAAGTGTTACCCCGACTCATTACCACGTGATCCGCGATGAAAACCAACTTACCGAAGCCCAAATGCAAACCCTTAGCTTCAAGCTTACCCACATGTACTACAACTGGCCAGGTATATCAAAGATTAAAAACCAACAAAAAACAACCAAATACCAAAGCGCCATGACCAACAACCAAGCCACTAAAATACATGCACTCTGCCACCGCAGCGTATCTTAATCAAACAAAATAGGAACAATCCGAGTACCCGCACCGTGTCAGTATGCACACAAGCTAGCATTCCTTGTTGGCCAAAACACCCAGCGTGCCCCTGTTTCCCACCTTTGTGATAAGTTGTTCTTCCTCTAATTACGTAACAAAACATTGTTGAGTCAATTTTCTTCTTGTTAGTCAAACTTTGTGCACTAAAGTTGCAGCCCAGTTTGGTTGGCCCAAGGATCTGCTTCTATCTTGAGATAAAGTAAAAACCCCGAATGGCGGAATTTTCAGCTTTTAAGCTGGTCGCAATTGTGATTTACAGAAACAAACGTAAAAACAATTCAGCAAGCCGCAGGCGCAACCACCAAAGAGCAACGCAGAAAAAATAAAGCGTTCACCAACCATATTACAAAATGACAACAACGTACTCGTCAGGACATTTCAGGGCCGGCCGACCAACAAAACCCCTGCCATCGCAACCAATGTTGATTTATTCTGGTACTGAGGGAAAGTATGGTTGCCTGTGCAATTTTTACGAGGAGCCGTTCGAACACGAGGGACAAATTTGGCCTACAATAGAGCATTGGTTTCAATCCCAAAAATTCACAACACCAGAATACCAGGAGCAAGTATGCAAACACTCGCCATTTGGCAGGAGAAAAACCAGCCCAATGCCACTCAAGCTTTATATTTTGTGTTAACGCATAACCTTCCCAGATAAGGCAAGCCAAGACAGCCGATGAAGCCAAGGAGCTGGGCTCGCAGAGGAGGCCTGATTACCGGCCCGATTGGCCACAAGTGCGAGAGGCCGTCATGATGGCCGGGCTGAGGTCAAAGTTCAACCAGAACGCGGAGCTCAGGCGAATCCTGATCGAGACTGGCGACGTGTTGCTGGCAGAGTACGCTCCCGACGATGCATTATGGGGTGATGGCGGCGACGGCAAGGGAAAGAATTTGATGGGTGTACTTCTGGCAGTGCTGAGGGATGAGCTGAAAAAGGAAGAGGGACTGTAAGTTAACTTACACACTGCAGCACCTCGGGTGTTGTGTGTACTTTTTGGAACTCAATTTTGCAGTGCTGGTGCTGGTGATTGTTGCTGTTGCTGGTCTTTATTTAACTCTGGGGAAAAAAAAAAAATACCAAGTCTTTTCTGTTTCTTACAACGAAACATTGGTTTTTTTTTCCTTTTTCTTTTCACATCAGGCATTTGTTTTTAGATCACAAGCCGATAGGTGATGTACCGCCCAGCGGTCTCACTTGCTCGTGATATCCTAACGACCTTGTGTATTTGCAAATTAAATAGTGCCACTCAAAACGAAGAAGAAAACCTGCCCACGCTGGAGACCATAGTAACGAGCGACCGGGTCACGCAGTAGCATTCTTGGCAGTTGTGTTTCCTTCAATTTACTGAAAATTTTTGTTATCAGAGGTAAGGACTTGGTACTTACTATCTTGTCAAGAGCTCATGTTTATCATCTGCAGACAACACAACGTGCGCTGGTACCAATGAATGCCGTGTGATGTTTATCATTAACTCCTGCTCAGTGAAATCTTCTATTATATATTCCGCCACGGTTTGTATAGCCTTTAAAATATGTAAATAAATAAATTAATAAAGTAAATTGAGGCACAGTTTTTGCCATAGGTGTTATCCCTGTTTGACAAACCAATATCCCTCTCTTGGCTCCCTCCCCCTCCAAGCGATTCATGAATCTAAGTTTTGTTGGATTGGGAAAAAAAAAAAAAAAGGAGTACTCTCTAACATATGCCGTTGCCACTTTAGCTTCCGGAGGAAAGGCCACCATAACAACATCAGCATAGTCGTCTTTCTTCCTTTTTAGAAGCAACAATCCGTCCCGTCTTTTGTTTAAAAAATTAGAGACATAAGGGAGATAGCTAGCAGTTGGGGAAAAAAACATACGCCACAGTGCCATCTCTGCTGTGGTTGTTGCGAAACTCTTCGAAAGGCATGTCGCGCTCGGCGTCAGTGACGATGTACCCGCGGTCCCACAACATCTCAAGGACAGTACGTCGAACACGATACAACCGATTCACCTCGTCTATGTTCATTCCTACGGTGGTCCAGACGTAGTATGCGGATTTGCGACTCGCGTGCCAGACACCCGACGCTAATTACAAAGTGGAAAAGCGCAATTACGAGATTCTCTAAGAGGAACAACTTGTTTTCTGGTTCCTCAGCATAAAATAAATTGAAGCAGCTCTTGTGGTGGACATGGGACCCCGACCACGTGGGATCCACTGAGACCAGATTTTGTTCTTCTCAGAAACTTGTGAATCAAGGACCGACGATGTGGACGCTGGCAAGGATGCACAGTGTCCTCTTCTTCATTACGGACTCAGGCTGTTTTCACATAGTGGGGCAGAGAAAGGCGCGTACGGTGCCCAATGGACACCACCTTCAGGCGGTTGTCATGCTTGCTGCATATTAAGGCAACTTCTTGGCAGTACTGTATGTTGTCAGGTGGTACAGCCTGTCTGGTTGCTGTGGAGTGGGTTCCTAAAGGGAAGAGGGGGAGAAGGGGTTTCTTCGCACCAAGCTCAGCACCTTGCTGGGTTCTTTAGGAAAGAGTTGTTGGGGCAAAACAAAGATAACGAGGCCAATGGCATTCACGTTCCGAACAAACAAAGTACTCTCATCCGATCTAATTAAACAGACCGATCTTTATTTCCACACCGACGGTTGGGAATGTACGGGCAGGCACCCTTTGCAACCGAGGAAGCATA
Source organism: Pelomyxa schiedti (assembly GCA_020536535.1). Classification (NCBI taxonomy): domain Eukaryota; phylum Evosea; order Pelobiontida; family Pelomyxidae; genus Pelomyxa; species Pelomyxa schiedti. The sequence goes on from JAHLWZ010000803.1 coordinate 45,859, forward strand.
TTTCGATCCACCCCAAGGCAGCGGTGCTACACAACTACACGGTCGGGAGGGCGGACGCGGGCACGTGGTGATTGACAGGGACCATTTTGCTTATGTGACTCCGCAAAGGCCTCAGGGGGATGGTGCCGATGTTTGTTTTTTTTTTGTTTTGTTTTGTTTTGTTAAATTGTCCCCTCTTGTGCTGAAAATGAGCAAGACAGGTGGAGTGTGAGGACTATTGCTGGTAAGAACAGTGTGAGTGGATTCTCTGATGGAATCGGGAGTGAGGCTAGGTTCAGCTATCCGAGTTCCATCGGTTTCCTTCCAGTTTATGGCGACGACCTGATTGTGAGTGATAATATGAATTCCAAATTTAGGCGGCTCCATTCTGATGGACAAACCCAAGGTTGCTCTTTTACACTAATAGTGGATGATCTTTAATTGTTCTGGTTTTTGACTTATCATCTTCTCTAAAGCTATTGTAACCACCATCAGGAGTCAGGACCCTCCTCCATATCTCGTAAATCCATCCAGTTTTGTTGGAGACGACAGTGGCAACATATTTGTTATTGCAACTGGCAACCACAGCCTTGTGAAAATTGACACAAATGGTTTTTCACAGCCTTGGCACTCCATGAGTCCTTATGTCGGTCAGGATTGATGTCATTTATTGCGGGATCTTCTTACGGCTTTGCTGATGGCTGTGGTAGCGCAGCAAAGTTTCACTATCCATGGGGCGTGATCCTTGATAGGTCAGGCAACTTCATTGTCACAGATGTTCAGAATAACCGTATTAGAAAGATCACCCCAGACGGTACGGTACATCTGACATTACATACCTTCCCACTCACACAAAAAAGGTACTGTTACTACACTAGCGGGGAATGGAACACAGGGCCATGATGACGGTCCTTGCTCTTCAGCGACGTTTAATAAACCTTGTGGTATAGCACTGGACTGTTTTACAGATGATATTTACATATCCGATATGGAAACAAGCAGAATCCGGAAAATAACATCCGAAGGTAGCGTTACTTTTTCCTCTACCAGTTGTAATGATGCATTTGAAAGGTTTGGTATTTACTGTGGCTGGTTACGGGCGTGGATTTCAGGATGGCCAAAAACTATTGGCAAACTTTAGCTACCCAAGAGGCATGGCATTCAATTCACAAGGTGCATTGATTATAGCTGACTCCTCCAATAACGCTGTGCGGGCCCTGGACAGAGAAGGTTGTAACTGTTAATAGTTCTATACCCTAATTCCAACAATCACAAACCGCAGGCAATGTAACTACGCTTGTTGGTGGCCAGCAGGGATTTTTGGATGGCCTGGGCACAGTTGCTCAGTTCAACAATCCCACAAGTGTAGCGATTGGGCGCAACAGCATTTACGTATCAGACTTTGAAAACCACTGTATAAGAGAGCTTGTACTCACATCCCCAACAACAAATGCGTCCTGAAGGTTATTTATTGGCTTGTAATGTCGACGAAACCATGGCTCTTCCCTTCACGATTCTTTTTGTGTACGCCAAAGAAAGGAAATTCGAAGGTTTTTTTTTAGTTTTCCAAAATTTGGTCAGTGAGAAAAATATCCTGGAGGTGGCATGTTGTATGCAGAAGGATAGGGATAAGCTGGGTTGTATGGCATGGTTTGTTGTGGGAATTGTTGCATGGGAGTTGGTGCGTAGTTGAGTGGGAGGTCGTGGGTGTACATGGCTTGTTGCACAACGTTGTACATAGAGTAGGACTGCTGTGGGTTGTTGTAGTTTGGGTATTGTGGGTTGAATCCAACACCCACTTGGTTGGGATACACTGAGCCGGTGTTGGGATACATGGTTTGTTGTGTGTTGTTGTTTGTATACATGTTGGGTTGAGTGTTGTTGGGGTACATGGGTGCCTGAGTGTAGGTGTTGAGCGGTGGCGAAGTGGCGGGGGTTGGGTATGTCTGCTGGTTGGTGGGGTAAGATGTGGATGGAGTGGATGGATATCCTGACAGAGACTGCTGCCCGTAACAAGATTGGCTTGGATCGGAGGTCCGCAGTGGCTGCTGGTAGTTAACTTGTTGGTACTGTATAGTCTGCTGAGCTGACAGACCAGGTGACTGTGTGGAACTGGGAAGCGGAGGGGAAACGGACGGAACAGGTACATTTGGGATACCGGGTGATGAAGAATGTAGATTAGTGAAAATGTGTTGTTGAGGAATGCCACTCGAGTGAGAGGGGAATGGGACACCGGTGGATGTGGAAAAGGTTACACCATGTAGCTTAAGGAAGCAGACTTTATCTTTTTGGTTGTCGGTCACTGGGTTTGAAATTCTGTGAAAAATGGGAGATGATAATATGGGAGGAGGGAAGGAAACCGTAGTAATGGATCAACAGAGTGAAAGGAAATCTCCCGTAAAGACGCAGCAACCTGTCCAACATAATCCATCTTTTTTGAAGATGCTCCTGTGCGTTGTTGATAGCACATAAAAAAAATTGCCTCATCAATCAATCCAACTTTGGGGAGTGGTATCCTGATGGAATGTGGGAAACAGAACGGAGGAAAAAAGGAATGCCCCAAACTTGAAAGGACTAAACTGGCCACTAGAAGATGTTTCAGTGTCGTGCAATATTGTATTATTGCGGAGTCGCACAGAAACCATGGAATCTGGTACCTGTGAAAGTTGGAAAATTGTAAGCCTAAAGTATGAGCCTACTTGTGGTAGTGAGCATTGCAATGTGACTGCTGTTATGAGATTTTCATCAAAGGGTGCTTCAGCACTTGGGGTGACTGTTACAGTTGTTGACCCTGTTACACTGGAAATAGTTTCAAGATAGGGGAAAAAAAGAGGGGAAGTACATTTCATGTGTCATTGTCAAAGTGTGTGGTCCGTCCTTGGCTTGAAGCTTCTGCAATGTTAGAGAAACGGAACCTATTACCACCTAGAGTAATAATTGAGAGAACATTTGATTAATGGGAAGAGGTACAGGCAGAGAGTCAACTTCCTGGCCGTAAAAACAGAAAAATAGTTCCCCATTGACACCCCCAGCAAGACGTTTCTCAATGGCAAACGCTGGCCACTGAAAACTGCACAGAAAGGATCAAAACCCTTTATCATCCTGGAGGATACAAACCTATATGGAGACGTAGGGGAGGCAGAAATCTTTTGGCTCTTATAAATCACAGTAGGCACACATAAGTTGCCAGTGTACTTTGAAGGCCTATTCAAATCCCTCGCTTTACGAATTTTCTATATATTAAAATATCAGTTTCCGAATTTAAAAATCAAGACTTAAACTCCACGCCCAATGGGGAAAAAAAAAAAAAAATTTTAAAAAATAACTCACAGCAGAAGAAAGAGGTTTGACAGTTGGGCCTCTGAATCTGGAAGCCCCCAGTACCCTCGGGAAGCTCTTCACCACAAAATAAGCGCAGCTCACCTGCTGCCCTTGCGGAAGCACAGAAGCCCCGCCCCCGCCGCTTGCGCTCACGTTGGCTACGCCGCCCGCGCCTCCACCGCTAACCGACAGTGACGATTTCCTCAGAGTCACTGTAGACATGCTGGCCGATCGGCCTAGCACGCTCAGGTGCTGGGTGGCCGGCGACGAAGAGGAGGAGGTCCCGAGGACGCTGCCGGACCCGGAGCCGGGGGAGTTGCTTCCGCCTCCGGAAGAAGAAGAAGAAGTCGACGCGGCAGGTGTGGGCCCAAAGTAGGCCTTGACAAGCAACGTCGCTACTGCGCTGCTTGTTGGGGTACCGGGGGTGGTTGCCATGTTGTGGTGACAAAACACACGCAATCAGCAGATCGACACAGCCAAATTAGCAAATTTTCCCGATAGGGATGGTGTCTCTGTGTGGGCCTGGGGATCCCGACACAGGAACTGTGATCTCCACTGCGATGCCCCAGTCGTTGAGCTTCGAGGCCTGCAGAACCCATGGACATCTTTCATCCCTCGAGCATCGAGCTCAGTTTGTTGTTTGTTGCGACCTCCAAAGCACCCCATCCGCAGGGTGGTGGATGCCAGGACTTCTGGTTAGTTTTCATTCTGGGAGATACTGAGCCCCAGAACCACCACCGAGAAACTCAAAAAAAAAATAGTAAAATGGCTGCTAAAACACCAGCGAAGAAGCCGGTGGCGGTTGAGGACGAAGACGAGGAAGAGATCGAAGACGACGGTACTCTCGTTGACTTGGAGGATGAGGATGACGACGGTGGCTTCGGGTTTGGCGACGACGACGATGACGTTTTCGCAGCGCCTCCTCCCAAGCCCAAGACCACTGCCGCTGCGAAGTACGCACAATGCTTTTTACTTATTTTCCTTTCTTTTCCTCTTTTTCCTTTTTCTTTCTTTCGTTTTGTGATCCTCGGTTTTTTTTCCAGGCCTCCGCCTCCTGAGGAAGATCCCTCCAAGTTCAACGTGGTGGGGGGATCTGCGCAAGCCACTGCACGGCTCCTCAAGGACCTACGCGCTTTGAAAGCAAATGACACTTCAAAGTTTGTGCGTAATCTTATGTACAATCCATATTCAGCACTAAAAAAAATGTAATGTAGGGAATCTCTGCAGAACCACAAGGCGATAATTTGTACACAGTTTGTTCTCCACAGTTATTCTTTCACAAGCTAACAACACAAAAATAAAGTGGACAGTTAAACTTTTCGGTTAGCACTCTCTTCTGCCTTAGGAATTACAATCTTAATCTCGCGTAGGATTTGATGGTCAGCTCGAAAAGGACCTTGAGGCTTACGCCAAGAGAAGTGGAGCCAAGGAGGTACCATCCAACCTAGACTCTATTGAATCTCACTGGGTAAAGGTTGAATTGGAAATGAAATTCAGAAGTGACTATCCTTTCACCCCACCCTTTATTCGCGTGGTGAAACCACGATTCCAATTTCACACAGGCCATGTAAAATCTTTCCCTATGTAATTCCGGTATTTACCTTCTACAAGGTCACCATAGGAGGCAGTATCTGTATGGAACTCCTAACACGAAGCGGCTGGCTCCCAGGTACCCACTCCGTATGTTCGCGAAGAACTAATTTTCGGATAGCAAACGATATCGAAAGTATTCTCGTACAAATAAGAGCTGAAATGCTTGCAGGAAATGCTAGGCTGGACCTTCACAATTCCACACCCTACTCGTATGCCTTTATCCTCTATTATTATAACCCAACTGACGCAAACAGGGACCGAGAAGCTCAAGATGCTTTTGAGAGAGTTGCTAGACAACACGGCTGGAGTTAATTATTGTCCCTCAACCACCTCCACTTTTCATTCCTTCGTGCGTGAAATTGGGACAATAAAATAAACACCGTGTTGATCCAAAAATATTCAACACCCCGTAACGCGGAAATTTTTGCAACGAGAGGTTTTTTTCTCAGAAGAAAACATGGATGGCGCTGGTGGTGAGCGTCAACGGATTTTTTCGTTTCTCACGTTGTATTTTAGTGGAGTACATCCAAAAGACCAAAGTTCTTGCTGTATGGGAAGGTTTTTTTTCGTTTTGGTACTGTGCCAAATTACACTCACTAAGTTATTCAGCCTTTTTACAACAATTGGCAAAGACGGGACCACCACCAAAGGGCACAAATGTGTATGAAGTGGCTGCCAACTTCATACATCAGTGGAGAGCAGGTAGTGATAGAACGTTGTTCTGGATTTTAACTGTGGGTGGGGATGTAAATTGAATTTCATGTGTTGTGTAATTGCCCACAAAATACTTATCGTAACTAGACAACACAGAGAATGCCAGAACAGCAACCGAGCCTACAACTGGATCAAAACAGACCAAGCCCACGCCTCACAGTCGTTCTGGCGCCGGAAGTGGCAAAAAAAATCGGCACAATAATCACGGGAGTGGATCCCATTCAGGGAGTTCAAATGAGAGCGGCAGTGGTAGCTTTTCAGCCAGTGGGGATCACGCACCCCATCAAATTGCAAGACCAACAGCTACCTCAGTCGCTCTCGAATCTTCTAAGCCTGCAGCAACCCCTGTACAACCAATAACACCAACATTAACAAAAGCCACAGTTGCAGACTCACCATCTCCAAGTGCAGTAGCCCCACCAGTTGCACCTGTAAATACACCTGCACCAACACAAACTCAAACAGCAAAGCCTGAGCCAAAAGTTGTACCATCTGTCCCAGTAGTAACAGTGACGGCTCCTCCAAAAGCGGATACTGCGACTCAAAGCAATGCAACTCCCAATCAAGAAAACCCACTTGCCCTTCCAAGCCTTGTTGTCAAGGACTTCAGTAAGAAAGGAAGTAAATCTGGGAGTATGGACGATTTCGACTTGCCAGATAGTGATTCTCAGAGTAAAGAATGGGACACACTTGCTTCACTGGAGGACTCTTCAAGCAAACCCCATAAGTCATCAACAATAACACTCACTTCTACGCTTGAACATGTTTCTCCTACGACTCCAGCTGCTCCTGTTGGAACTTCCACTGATACTGCTGCCAGATTACAAAGTATCATGTCCCGGTTTTCCACTCCTCCAATTGCTCTTGCATCAAGCACCCCTCCAATACCTCTTGGAACTAATCCCCTGACCAATCCTCTTGTAAGTACCCTCGGGAGCAACCCCCTTGCAAATCCTCTTGTACTTGGGACCTCTCCACTGGGTCTTGGAACTCCTTTGGGTTTAGGCAGCCCACTAAATATTGGCGCATCGCCTCTCGGCACCCCTCTGACCGGTCTGGGGGCATCATCACTTGCCGGAATTTGCCAACTAGGAAACATTGGTGCCTCGCCACTGGGAAGCATAGGGACTTCACCACTGGGTGCCATGGGTTCCTCCCTTGGTTCCATTGGTGCTCCCTTGCCTCTTTCCGGATTGTCATCAATACTCAGCAAACCTTTGACCGCTTCACTCCCCGTTACCAAGCCAATAGAAACACCAAAACCGGCGGAACCGCCAGAACAACCAACACCCGGACCCCAGCAATCAGAGAAAGCATCCAGCTGCCAAAACGCGGCCCTCTCTGAGCACACAAACTCCACCACCACAGCAAGCCAAATAGGAGCCACAACACAAAGCCTACTAGGAACCACCGGAATATCCAGCCTCACTGCAACACAGAATCCGCTCACCGGAAGTGTCAGTGATGATTTTGCGGACTTGAGCGGTGTGGTTGATGAAGGTGGGAGTGACCTCAATGGCGTTGAGGACTTTGACTTCAGCTTGAGTGGAAGCACCAAGAAAGGTGGTGCCAAGAAAAAGTCCGGAAAAACCAAAGGCAACAAGGCCGGCAAATCACCAAAGGGTGCTACTGGGAGTGACCCAGATCTTTCCGACCTCAGTGACTTATCTGGCTTTGATGATGACCTCACCTGAGAGGGGCTTGGGTTTTATGATCAACAGTTCCTGTGGTGTTTTAGTGAAGCGGCTCTGTTCCATTCACAAAAACAACAGAACTCGCCGGCGGCGAAATCCACGCAGAGAATTTTAGTAAAAATGCGGTTCAAAAATGTCCATAACCAAAGCGGGAACGTCGATCTTTTTTCAATGTCCAAACAGAGAGCCAACTGCAAACAACAACGAAAACTTGAACAAAACAAACACAAGCAATTTTTAATCACACCAATTCATTCAACAGCGACCAAGAAAAATGGGCTGTCGTTGCCCAGTCCCTCCTTCTTCGTTGTCCTCACGCACCAGGCCATCATCAGTTCCGTCGTCCCTGTTTCTCCACGTGATCCAAACACTTGTTGTTGTATTGTTATATCCCACAATTGCGCTCGGCGGGTGCAATTCCGACTGCACCGACTGCCCTGGATCCGTCCTGGGACAGGCCTCAGTCTCAGTCGCCCCGTCCGCAGGCTCCCTTGCCAACGTCACATTCGAAGTGTATTACGCAGGATTCGCACCAAGTTGCACTGGACTTTCGGCCAGTGCTTTTTTCATGATACAGTGGAGCAAGGACAATTTTGTTACAATAGCGGGTTCTGTAAATACCACTAATGTGTCTTCTCAGACTTTCCAGGCTGGTTTGTCAGTCCCTTATTTGTTTTTTTTTCTCCACGTTGCAAAAATTCGAACTACGCTCTTCATTTCATTAACTGGAATAATCTAACCAAATCTAACCAAAACTACACAGTTGGCCATGTTCCACCAGGGATCTGGAAATACAGAGGCATTCCAATGGGGAGGAAAAGGTGGCTGTTTTCTGGATTTCCCTTTTTTAAAACAGTTTTGTAGGATATGTGCAGATTCAAATTCTGAGGTGAAATTAAATTGTGGCGGCCCAGAGGTAATGGAATTCTTTGATAGGAGCGTATTGGGGAAAATAGACCAAAACTGCAATAATCCTCTCATAAGTGACTTCCATAGAAAGCAACAACATTATTATTAATCAGTCAATAGATGACTCTTGTTTCAATTCATCCTTCCCAGCAGAGGTCGAAGCTAAATGCGAGGGTGTCTCCTCATGTCAATTCGCACTTGTCAATAAAATTCTATGTAATGGAGTCAAGGTGGATCCCCGGATCAATGTGATTGCTCTATGCTCTCCAAAGATTTCTCTGATAAAGGATCCTACACCCAACACTCTCTGTGTTCTGTTTACTCCAGAAGTTGTGGGGCTTGCATCTACTGTAGATCCAAGTTTGACATCTGTCGTATGCCTGTTCGTCTTTTTTGTTCTTCTCTAACTGTTTTAGAGGACTGTCTCCCTCAGATGGAACGCATCTAATTGGGGGGCCAATTGCTCTGGGGCTGTGCCATTTTACACCATCGATGTATATCATGTTAGTGGTGTACACTGGACATATGTCACTAAGGGCACCAACTTCACTTCTACATTTTCTACTCTGGGACTTTACACTTGGGTACAAATCAAATTTAAGATAAATTAATGACTGCAATTCCATATCATAAATTGCACCGGGAAGGAAACTAACAAAACTTTTTTAGTATGTGACAGCTAAGAATGGTGTTGCCATTGGCACCTCTAGTCCAAGTTATTTCTATCTCTGCCACACAGATCCCCCTTTCCCTGTCCAGCTAGCTTCCCCCTTAGATGGGAACTTCTATGAAGGATTGTCAACATATCTATCTTGGGGCTTTGCAGATGGTTCCGTCGTCACTAATTTCATCCTGTAACCCTATTTGTTAGATTTTATGAATTCATGTGGTCCAGATTACTCTTTAAGATGGCCAGATGCAAGTTCTAATGTTATTTCTTGCTACAAAAACCAAATTTCAAGAGAATGGGCCAATGCAGCTGTTACATGTCAAAATGCAACAGCTGTTTCATTAGCTTCAATTCTCTCCGAGGAAGAGTTTGATTACATTTCTTCTCAGTTGTCTCAGCCTATTTGGATTGGGTTGAGTGACATTAAGTGCGTTCCCTCCTCTATCAAGGGTTTTTCCTCAATCACTATTTAGAGTTGAAGGTGTGTTTCAATGGGTGGATGGGACCGAAGGTGTTTGGAATACTATTCTATCAAATTCTCCAACGCGTGACTGTGTGTACATGAACAGTACAGGCTTTTTTGCTGATACTTGCACTAAGAGCAGACCTTCATTATGTAAAAAATCTGGTACTCAACAAGACCCTTCCACCCATTAACTACCTCCGATTCAGGCTTTAACCAAGATTGCCAAAAGGACCAATGGTTCGACTTGTACATTGGAACGTCTTCAAGCCAATCCCTGATTGCATCTCACATACACACATCGTCATACCATCTGAATGTATCTCTGGAAGGACAATATTTTTGGAGGGTGGTTGCATCCAATTCCCTTTTCACATCAAGCTCTTCCACGTGGAGCTTTATTTCGTGTATTCCTTCACCACCAGAAAATTTCAGCCTAATAAGTCCCTTCGATGGGGAGCAATACAACATTGGCCCCTCTGTAGAATCCATTAATATAACCCTCTTCTGGAATCCTTCAGGGTCTATGGGGAAGACATGCTGGGAAAGTGGTATGAATCCACTTCTCTCAACACTTCCGATAATGATTTCCTAGGACCTGTTAGCTTGTACATTGTATACATGGACGGGAGAAACCTGCTCAATTCGTCAGTGACTTCTGGTTCTATTTTAGTAGCACCAGGAAATCATACATGGTTTATAGTTGCCGGTAATGGCCGATCCACAACCACCTGCCAGGAGGCCAGGTTTACAGTGTGTCAGTCTGTTCCTGAACAAGCACCTTCTTTTTTAAGTCCTGCGAGTGGAGATCTTTTCGTTGTAGGCAAAGATGTCTTTATGTGGGGTGCAGTTTCATTTGGAATGAATTGTGAGGGTGACTCCCCAATCCTTCTCTTCTGGTATGGCCTATCACCTGAATCCACAAGCTCTGTAATCCTTCCCATCAACTCCACGTCTTACTGCCCTGATGAGTTGCCAGAAAGTGGGAATTTTTACTGGTACATTCAAGTGGACAACTCTGTGAAATATACGGCATCCACAACACAAAATATCACTTTGTGTGCATTATCACCCCCTGCCACGCCTGTTATTTCTCCTTCCACTGGTTTTTTCACATACTCCACTGCTGTGACCACCACGTGGAATGTTGCGCACTGTGGATGTACATGTAGATGGGATTTGAACTGCTCAGTCACTCTACTGTCTGACAATCTTATCATTTTTTCTGGTAGAAATCTCACTGGGAGCGTACAAAATACTTTGGCTGTAGGCATGCACAATATCACTCTTGCAGCAACAAATCAATTTATGTCAAGCACCGCGACAAGCTTTATCACAGTAGGAAAAATTGAAATTGGTTGCACAGATACCAGCCCCGATATTGTTATTCTGAATTCCCCTTCAAACTCGAGCCACTACATACCACAGCCCGTCCTTTTTTCTTGGTCAAAGCCTGGGTTCAATTTCGGTATCAACTGCAATGGTTCCCAGAACACATACATTGTTCAAACGAAAGTGGATACAGCCTCCACATGGAACACAACTCAAACAACGCTCACGACTTTTTCTCAAACGTTTGGCGATGGATTGTGGTGGTGGAATGTGATAGCCACAAACGGTATACTGTCAACGCAATCCCCTGATTTCTGTTTCAGTGTTTGCACAACAGCTCCTCCGCTACAACCCTCCCCACTAGCACCCGTTGGCCCCATAATTGGATCCACAACAGTAACCTTTCAATGGAACTCGCCTTCATCATGGGGAAATCCATGTGGAAAATCCAGCTACATCATTTTTACGATCAATAAAGTAGCAGTAACCCTGCAGGCAAATACTACTGAGTATACAATTAACCAACACATCACTCAAGAGAACACCTGGTCTGTCCAGGCATGTCTTGATGGTGCCATTTGCTCCTTAAAAGGGATAGCAAACTTCACACTCTGCACGCCATCTGCCCCTGTGTTACCTCCAACTTTACTTTCTCCACCCAACAATTTCATCACCACGGGTACTTCAGTTACTTTTTCCTGGACTCCTTTCCCTGCTGAAGATTGTAGTTCTTCCGCTTGGCACTACTCAGAGATTTTCATCAACAAAGCCAACCCACCCACATTTTACACAATTTCTAATGAGTCTTCCTTCATATTCCTTAAAGAGACTCAAGAAATAACGCAGTACTTCTGGTCTGTGAGATACAACAATGGGTGGGGTTTTTCGCCATCTGCAACAACACAGACTTTTACAATGTGTACTACCCGGTCACCCACGTTACCTGAACAGCAACTTCCAATTGATGGTGAGGTTCTCCTAGAGGGGGAACCTATTGTTTTAAAGTGGATGTTGGGAGATTGGGGGGAAACCTGTGCAGACAGTGCCAAAGTGGTCATTGTCTACTTATCACACAATGAAACTACTGAAAATGTATCTTACGAACTTCTCCTTGATCCTTTATCGACCAGGTGTGTAAAGTGACTCTCATAAACACTTACATTCTTCAGTTATGACTGCACAAAACTTGTCAATTACACAGGAGAGTGGACCTGGTCTGTAGCCGTGAACAATTCCCTGGAAACGGTCACTACATCTCTTTACTGCTTTCCTTTCACCTCTTCATTAGGTGGAACAGTCCTCAAAGAATTTCTACATCTGCCTGCAGCAAATACCAGATACTCCGATACCACTCAGCCCTGCCTCTGGTACTACATTTCAACAAACTACGGTGTTACTGCAGTGGGGAAATGTTCAATATGGAACCAGCTGTTTTTCTCATTCCCTAAGTCTCACATTATATCTGAGCAATACCCCAACGAGTATTGGTGCTATTGCCTCAGTTAGTCTTGCCACAAATTTTACTATCACTTTGCCCGCCGGTTTTTCCTTTTCCCGCAAACCTTCCATATTTACCTACATTAGGTACATACTTCTGGCAATTAGACGCCTCAAATGGAGACCTGACATCACATAAATCGGCTATATTCAACTTTACAAGTACAATGTGCCTTCCTATCACTAAGGTCTCACTTTTTTACAGTTTGCATCTCTTCATATCCAGGGCTGCCAGCCCTGCTCTATCCTCCAAATGGAGCTGCCGACGTGCCTACCAACTCCAGCCCAGTTATAAGCACTTTATCGTATTGGGGCACAGAATGCACCACCGCAACTAATAGGATGTATCAACTATTAGTCTCCGACGAAGCAGGGGGGTCGATGGATCTAATAGATAGTGTGGCCTATAGTTATACTTCTCCAGCAGAAATATCTTTCCTTTTGCCACAGCCATGGGGCCAGCAACAGAGGTTGACCATTCATTACTTAGTGTAAAAATTTTCCAACTTGATCTTAACAAGGTACTGGTACAAAATAAGAGTTACAAATTGCGACCAGCTCGGGGCAGAAACCCCTATAAGTTACTTTGATGCTTGCGACTTCCTGCTTCCCGCTGTGCCTGCTCTCAACTCTCCAAGTAATGGGAGTGTGAATGGAACATATCTACGGCAGAGTTTCTCTTGGAGCCGCGTGACAAACTACGGAAGAGAGTGCCGAGAAGACCTCTCAGATTGGTCTGTATTGCTCTTTTTCTCATTATGGAGATTCGAGGGTAAAAATCGCATTTCCACGCCATTGACTAAATTGTCTCCAGAATCAGACCTTTACTGGAATAGAACTATTAATTCAACCTTGGCCCCTGATTCAACCTCTACTTCTCTTGATAATCTCAGTCCTAATACATCATACAAGTGGGCAGTGGCATCTTCAAATGGCTACGAGATCTCTGTATCTGATTTCTTCTATTTTCGTACTCAAGTCAGGTTAGCCTTCAGTCAAAGGCTTTTGTCTTAATCCATTACTAGCTTATGTTATGATATTATCTGTGTTCACGGTTACTGTCAAATAAATGAAGGTGTACCTTTTTGCCATTGTGATTCCGCTGACTGGCTCGGACCCCAATGCAATTCTACACACCCAGGTTTCTTGAATTCAAGTTTTCCATGATTAAATAAAACTTATTAGATGAGCCTAAGAGCAAGAATCACCTACCTCTACTTGCACTTTTAGCAATTCCATGTGTCATTGGCGTCTCCTTGGGGGCAGTAATATTCTTGTACAGAAAACGGAGGCAACGCATTAAACTGAACTCTGCTTCTTTGAATAAACTTCGGTATACCAATCTGTAAATATCACTACTGACTTCTTCAGATTCTCTGAAGTAAAAGTGAGTTCTTTTGGAACCGATGAGGAAATTACTCAAAAGCGGCAGACTATTGAGGAGCTGCTTGTACATTTCATCCTTGTTTTCCTAAAATAACTGGTGACAGAATCACGAAATTGAAGCCGGGATCTGGGCTACAGTGGACGTACTTGCATCTGAAACGCCAATAACCGAGTCTGAAAACGTTAGCAAAGCTCTCGTGTATATTTATGAGCACTACGGGAAAGCCAATGACATGGTATTTATTTTGACAATCACCTTGCTTCCTCACCTCTTTGCAAGATAAGACATTTGATACTATCTGAGATTATCAGAGCAGGTGACGACGCATCTACACTATTTAGATCTAATAGCTTTTCAACCAAATGTTTCAAGGTATCACTGAAATTTGTTGTAACATACATTTTATACAAGTAGGTTTATTCAAAAATGGTTGGCCTATCTTATCTCTTCCAAACACTGGCTGTTTTGTTTGAAAGTATCCTTCAAGAATTTGTAGACAAACAGGTTAGGTAACATCTTTTTTCAATCACCAACTAAACTACTTATTTTAGGTGGACACAGGAGAATCCGTAGAGCTCGTAACAACAGATTATGAAGTTTCTGCTTTCTTCTTCAAGAGTCAAATTTGTAATTTACTGCAGGTTGACCCTGAAGAAATGGATACAGGAGCTGATGCCGACTTGAACGCTATTGGCATCGAGCTTATCTGCACAAAATTCCTTGTTCAAATTCTGAGATCCTCCCCCAACCTCCCGGTTTCGATTTGTTCCATATGCTCCTTCTTGAAAGATGAAGTGGGTTCTCTTCCTCCCTTCAAGTCTTTGACAATAAATTTTCCAGGTCCACAAGAAATTTCCCGATAGTGTCTTCTCTTCTATTGGTTCTTTCTTGTTTCTCCGCTTCTTCAATCCAGCATTATCAGTTCCCGAAACGTATGTTACTAATTGTAACTCAGCAACTATAAACCAAAAAAACACAGGTATGGAATCCTGTCAAAATCACCTCCTGGGGAAATAAGGCGGCAATTGATCATAATTGCAAAAATTTTACAAAACCTAGCTAATGGGGTGCAGTTTGGTGCCAAAGAACCCTTCATGGTTAAGTTCAATACTTTCCTTGAAACCAACACCCCTTCACTGAAAAGGTCAAACTTCATTTCTTTTCCAATGGTAACCTGTGAATAGCTTTTACGATGAAATATGTACTAAAGGGGCTGAAGAGCCTGCCAAACCCGTTCCCGTACCTCCAAAGTTTTTCTCTGATTCTCTCCTTGTTGTCTCTTCCGAGATGGTTCTTTCCCTGCCTTCTTTTTGCACCTCACTATTTAACCAGGAAGATATAAAGAAAAGAGAGAAACGCAACAAGCGCAAAACCAAAGTCAAGGACTGAAATACCCAATTTTAAATTAGGATTAGATTAGAAAAACTACCAGAATTTAGAGCAACTTGTCTAATTACTTTTGGCCATAAAAAACAAAAAAGAAAAATGTCATCAGAAACCGGTTGCTGCCCAGGAAGTACGTCGACGGTCATTAATTGATATAAATAAACAAACCACAACACGGATCTTTGTGTTGGTGTTGTATTTCCTTTCCGTACTAGTACGGGTTTTGTGGGTTTTCATCTCTGAGGCTTGAATAGAGCTCTATGATTTGTTCTCTTGGAAGTGTCGAATTACTTCAGCAACAGTAGTTGGACTTGCAACAACCACGTGGATATTGACAAATTGGTGCCGATTGAGCGTGTTGACATTTACGTCATTTGTGCTGTTGGCGTTGATGGTTGCTTTCTCGGCACACGTTTACGCCACTATGTTCTTCGAGACACATATTATTGGGCGAAAACCAGAGAACCCCTTCAAGTGTGCCCACTAACCCTTTCTTTTCTTTTCTAAGTCCCTTTATGCTACACAGGGATGCTCAGGCACCGAGTATTTCTTGTGATGTTGGGGAAGTCTCTGAGAGTATTGCCAACTTCATCAATTTTTGGATTGCTGAAATCACCAATATGTTGCATTACACCAACCCCAAGACAACTCTCAAGGTTCAACCCGTATAGACACTTCCCAACTTTTTCCTTAACGTTTTCTCGTGCAGTGCGTGGCGGGGCTTATTTTCACGATGCTTGTGGGGAAATGCGTTTCCGGTTGCACTTTTGTTTACCTCGCTGTGCTTTTGCCCTTTATCCTCCTGCCACTGTACATCAAGCACGGGGAGACTGCACTTTGCTGTATCAACAGGATCCACGCACGGATCGGCACCCTATGCCCTGCTGTGTGCCCTGCTCCCCAAAAGGTGGATGAACACAAAAAGAGTGATTAACAACAACACACCCACCCCTTTTTGGTTCTTTCTACCAATTAGGACACAGAGTACAAAATTGACAAGTTTTTTTTATTTTCCATTGTTCTTACAAAATAGTTAGGGCTGTGATAGGTTGGGGCTTGTGTCACCACTTTTCCTTTCTTTTGTGCAACTTCCACTGGTGTTATTATCACTTTCGCCTTCACTGTCCACCATATGAAAGTAGTCTTCTAGAAGCCGAAAGACTCTACTGTAAATGCGATCACTAGAATGCTCTTGTAGCATTTCAAGGTACAAAACACCGTGTGATTGTTCTATTACCTAGGGTGCTGCAAGTTTAAAAACCAGGAATTTAGGGAGGTGTTACTTGAACAAAAGGGTTAATGGAATTTGGTGTGCAATAAGCATCCCCTGTTTTTAACACAGTTTCGATAGTCTAAAAGGAAATGTTGACATCGAGGTGAGTATTACAAAAACTTGACCTCAATAATCACAGTTACCATCTTGGTATCACCACAACTTAGTAGTAAGCACATGGGCTCAATAAAATTCTGTGAAATGAGGGATCTAAATTGTGTGTTGGATGTATGTTATTTCGCCTGAGAATGTACCCAATATGTTCAGAGCCGCCGCCTGAAACGGCATTACATATTGCCCAACAAGCTTCTTTCTTAATTTCCATATCTGTACTACTCATGCACTGAATTAATGGTGGAATGAGATCGGCATTTATTATGGCAGCAACTTGCTCTCTTCCAGGTTTCAGAAACTAAAGAACAAAGGAGAATAACCTGGTCCCAGCTGCAACATTTGACAACTGTTTTGTTTTAGCTATAAACTTTATTTTTTTTTAAATAAATCATACCACCCAGCAGGCCTCTTTTTTGATGCATTTTTTTGGGTTCTTTAACCTTTATGCTCAGGGTTAATAGAAGACCAAACACTGGAGACATACAAAGGTCCCATTGCAGGTAAGAGACCAGCATCAATTACCCCCTGGGTTTGAGTGTGCCTGAAAGATTTAGTACAAAAGCCTAAGAAGGAAAAAAAACTCACGTTCCAGTGACAATGTTCCCCAAAGCCCGCATTGCCGGAATTTGCATGTTGACATTGTTCACCTTAACAGGTTCATGTTTTGAAAACCGTAACTAAAGAAATGCATACTGAGAGAAGTGGGACAACAACTCGACAAATCCCTGCCTCTAGAATAGCCTGATTCGGGATTTCACCCCCATCTGACAAGTAACTGAGACCCCTTTTGGTTGAAAAAAAAGGTTCGGTGTTGAAAAAATTTGCAAAGGCAATACCACAGGGCATCTGTTAGAACATCGATGTCATTGTACTGAAGTAACGCACACAATGTAGGCAAAACTAAAACAGATGAAAAAGCATTCGCCATTGATAGGTAACATACCAGGTTTAATGGGAGAAAAATCTGGGGGTGGCTTTCCCCTACAAAGGTTTGATATCGTCCATGTCTAATTATAGGGTAGAGTTATGGTAGTTGCTAAACCTAGCATACTGCATTACGTATCAGAGATATTGATGTTGAGTCTTGTGCTACTAGGCGAATCAATGGAGGTACAATCCCTACACGAATGACATAATCTCTGTAGGTTGAGCTATCACCAGCTATATTCCCTAACCCCCACACGGCCTTTTTTCCCCCCTGTCAGTACAGACGATGTTGGTTTGGTGTTAACAACTTGTTCTCGAAGTTCTGGATCAGGAGATGACATTAACCCTATTAGAAGGGGTACAGCACCCGTTTCTATAACAGCCTGTGTTTGCTTGCTTGTACCACTGGCAACTTTAGTTAAAGGTTAATTTACACGTTGTTTTTTGGTTTCAGGATGATAAAAGGGCTATACTGTTTGTAATTGCCCAAGCAGCTTCAAATTGTAATTTTGGGTTATCTAACTTGGGTTTTTTTTATAAAATGAATGCCAAAAAATACAGCACTGTTAACGAGAAGTTCTTAAAAAGTGGAAAGATACCACGGAAAGAAATTGCACAAGCCGTGGAAGCACCCCACTGTCAATAACTTCAGCAATTGGTGGGTTGTGCTCTGCAACAGGGACAGAGTGAGGTGGAAGAGTTTCTTTTTCAAAAAAATTGGGATTTTGCGGAGTGTCTTTTTAAGGAGCATACCAACAGAGAGGAGTTGTCTGATTTGCTGCGTTGCGGGAAAGTGTAGAGACGTGTCATTTCCCATGCACGCTGCAACCATTTGTGCTAGTGTCTTTGAGAAAGTCATTTCCCATCAAGTGTGCTAGTCACGCTAACAGCTCCACGAACGAAAAAGGATGAGGACAAAGGTACCTCGAATTCCACTCCCGGCGGCGATGGCGCAGCCATAGAGGAGGGTGCTGGTGCAGATACCGTCGTTGTAATTGCGTTGTTGGCCGCTCGAGCCACGATGTCGGACAAGGTTCGCCGTTTGAGTGACTCTGCTTCACGGCGGTTCTTGCGCACATTGACTTTGATTGTGAACTCCTCGTGTTTGCCGCGGTCCCTTGTGGTGTGCTTGGTGATAGTGGCTCGTGGTGCGGCTCTATGATTTCGGCGTCTCTTCTGGTCCTCCGTCATCTCCTTTAGTGACTGAATGAGTGAGTCCATCACTTGTTTCTGCTTTGTTTTTATGGTTTGTGGAAGGAATTCCCGAAAGTCCAAGACTTTGACAAGTACGCAGGGAAGTGCTGTTTGAAAGAAAGAGGTTTGTTCTTTGTACAGTACTTTATGTTCAGAAGAATTTTGGTGTGTAGGTGTCTCTTGGAGTGTGTTGTTGGTTTTGTGGTGTTGCAGTTGTTATGCGATTGTGTTGGTGCTGTTGTGGTGTGCGGTTGTGCCTGCTGGTTGTGTTGTTTGTAGTAGTGGTAGTGTTTGGGGGCGCGCTTGGTGTGGGTTGTTTGATGTTGGTTTGGTTCTGTTTGTTTGGTTGTGGTTGAGGGGTGACTTCGGCATCGGCACTTACTAGTTGGTTCAGTTGTTTCTGAGGTATGTTGTTATTAGGAATCATAATCGCGATTAGGGGGAATCATGCCCTCAGTTGCCCGGTTAACTGAGCCACACTCGATTGTAGAAGCTGAGCCTCTTTTGTACTCTGGCTACAGATGCGGTTTTTCGTCTTGTAGGTTGTCATGACCGAAATTTATGGAAGAGTATAACCTCCAGTTCTTGTTGAAGAGAACGAATTTGCTGCTGTTGTTCAAGCAATTGCTCTCGCATTTCTCCCATTTCCTAGTTAAATTAAGGAAGGCACACTAAGATTTGGCTCACTTGCAGAGCAGTTTTATCCTTTTCTTGCTGTATGGCAAGTCCTACAAAGTGTGGGCATTTAAGAGCTTGAGTTGAAACTTAACTTGTATTTTTCTGAACCTCAGCCGTTCTTTTCAAGGTTAATTCCTTTTCACACTGCCTAACTTTTGGATGAGTTGCGTTTTGAGGATACGCAATACAAATAAGAAGACTGAATGTCTTGTACTGTTTGGGTTAATTTGGCTATCTGTTGAGTTTTTTCTGTCAACTCAGACTCTCTTGACTGTAATTTTCAGTCTTTCTTAGAACAACAACCACAAACCTGGAGTGTCTTAGTCACCAAATTCAGTTGGTCAACGTGTGTGGTGAGAACTTGGGTGATTTCCTTGAAGTTGTTCTCACTGTTCTTGAGCATCACACAAAGGTTTTCCTTAACTCCTTGTAAGAGTGGGACATAGTAGTAGTTTTGCATACATGTTCTAAAAACCATTTACTTGTTGATGAGATTAAGGTAACCAAGGGTTTTTGTATGGCTTTGAGGTTGGCATTTTCAGAAAGTGTGATTACAGTTCGTATTTCTGGCAAGTCCATTAATGACGATGCAAGGTTATCCAGTTTCAACCTTCTCGCTGTGTTTCCCAGAGGTGTTTTTCCTTGGGTTTTTTAAAAAAAGAAGCTAAATTCTTTTTCAAACATACTTCTTCATATAGTTTCTTAAGAAAAGCAAAGTTTTCTGATGCTTCTTGTAATTTTTTTGTCTTGGCCAAAATTAATGTTAGAACAGTACTGTAATCTTACGTGTTGTGCATATGCAGGTTCCCTTGACTCCAGTGCTGCCTTCAGTTGAATTATCTCAGAATTCTTTGACAGGAGCTGTGCCCTGTTAATGAGTGCGTTATCATAGTGAAGAAATGTGCTGAGAAATAAATACTTCAGATCACTGACATCAGAAGACGACTGTTTCAATTCGTCGCAAACTAATTGATGTTGCTTTGAAAGTGTGGATAGTTTTGCTTGTGTATCAGCCAGTTGTGCTCTTAAGGACCTAAAATCGTTATCTTCCGTATGTTATTATGGGGTTATATTATTGGTATGCTCAGAATTTTTTAAAACAAAAAAACCTGCAATGTGGTCTTGAACTCCACTTGGTGAAAGGGAATTTGGGTCACAGTGGGCATTACTACTGCGGGCATGAGTCTTTTATGTGGAAGTACAAGTTGTTAAACCTGTTTTCTGCTATAGAAAACTCCCTTCGACGCTCACCTTTCAATGAGGGCCAAGTAAATACGAAAGTTAAAGTAAATAGGAGTACTTCTAAGCTGTTGTAGTTCAGCATTAAGTGAGCTAACCTGAGCGTTCAATTTATCACATGTGTGTTTTAGTTCATTTTTTTCTGCAGTTAATTCCTATACACATTAAAATAACACCAAAAAATATACAGTACCAGAATGGATCGTTGTAGTGGGGCAGTGTGGATGTCTCTCTGTGCTCTATAAGGTTAGTAACTAAAACGTTCTGAGTTTTTGGGATGATGGGACATACGTGTCACGTGAGGTTGTCGAGAGTTTTACAAGAAGGTTGTGTATCTCTGGAAGGGCAGCAAGCGATGCTCTCAGCCGTTCAATTTCCTTCTCTTGTTTCCTCACAATGTTCTGTAGTGCCGTTGATCGCATTAGAAACTGTGTTGAACTACTTGATGAAGGGTGAACTCTGCTAGAACAGTTTCTGATTGAAGAATGGATTCCTTCCGCACTTTACAGGGAACAGACAATTCAGGGAGAGTTGTTTTGGTGGGAACTTCTGAAGGTTGGTTTGGAACAACAGTGGGATTGAGAATGTTCTTTTGTGCTGTTGCTGGGGAAATTTTGACCACGGAAGGTGCAGTGCTTTCGGGGAGTTGTACTTGAGATTTCTGAGGTGCAGTGGTATTTGTTTTCCCCACGGCATCGTGTGAAAGAATGAACTGCACTGCTTCGTCATCACTCTTTGATGTCACCTTTGGGAAGTCTTGATCGTAATGTGCATAGCTTGTGACACGATCTCGATCTCGATTCCACTCACAATCGCTCGCCGATCTAGCGGAATCTCCATCCTCGGTGTCATAAGGAGAGTCGGCGCGATCGGCATAGTAATCACTGCTATAGTTGTCTTCCAATGAGGCATTACTAGATCTCTCAGATTGTGGGCTCTCAGCTTCAGGATATTGATAGTCTTCATTTTCATTGTATCTGTCCTAATAGTTGTCTCTTTATTTTAAATACCCAGATAAGTGCAACCGTTTTTACCTGGCTTGCATACGCCAAGTTCCGCTTCAATTTCTGTTCATTTGTCTGTCAGTGAAACAAAGAAAAACCAAGGCGATCGAAAGAAGGGAAAAAAGGCTCACACTCTCACGGAAAAGAGCAGATTGCAGCTGTTGCTCCATATCTTCCAGACGTTCGTCGCGTGTTGCAACCTGAACCATGGTTATACCCGACTAGCATCATATCTACGCGGTTGTATTTACTTCTTCTTCCAGAGATTGGACCTGTCCTTCCCTGTCCAATACCAATTGCTGTAACTCCTCCGAGATTTCCTCCAGTTCTGTCACTCGGTGCTTTTTTTTTTATTGAACAGTTAGCATTGGCACTAGTTCCCTGCCACCCCGCTTCCACTTTTCATCACGCCGAAAACACTCATCCCATAAGTGCAAATTAAGCACACCCTTGCTGGCACAGGTGGCTTGGCATCAATCGATAAACAGAACCGCCTGCCCACACACCGCTTCATGTTCCTAACCTAGATGTTTTATTCACCGCCTCAAAGTTTTTCGGGATCATCACCGTCTGTGAGGAACCATACTCTTTGCCTTTGAATCTAGCAACACAGTAGAGTGGGTGCTCCAATCCTAGTACTACTCTCACTTCGGGTGGGTTAGCCGAGATCCATACGGAACCCAGAGAACAAGAAGGAAAAAAAAAAAAAATTCAGCAAAGGGGTGATACGCAAGGATGTTCCGTAACCAGTACGACTCGGACAACGTAACATGGAGTCCACAAGGGAGGCTACATCAAATTGAATACGCAATGGAGGCTGTCAAACAAGGCAGTTGCTCCGTTGGCGTCAAGTCAAAGGTGAGTCACCTTTTTGGTTTTTTCCCCCCGCCCCACGTGTTTTTAACGTCACTTCTTCCTTTTGTGTTGTAGACGCACGTGGTCATTGCAACATTGAAGCGTTCTTCGAGTGAACTTGGATCACACCAGGAGAAAATTTTCAAGATTGATGAACACATCGGAATAGCCATTTCCGGTCTCTGTGCTGACGCCAGGGTCCGTTTTTATTATTATCACTTTTTTTTCCCCCTGATTCTGACTTTGTTTGTAACATAAAGGTGTTGTGCAAGTATATGCGAGGAGAGTGTATGTCACACAATTACACATTTGACACACCTTATCCTGTTGAACGGTTGGTCGTTGCTGTTGCAGATAGTACATTCACCTAATACATTGCTGCCTCACTAACGACTATGCAGAGTCTCAGGTTCACACACAGCGGTACGGTTCCAGACCGTATGGTGTGGGATTCCTTGTAGCTGGATATGATGTTGTCACTCTCTTACCACTTTGTATTGTTAATATTCTCCTAGACATCAGCACACCTCTTTGAGACATGTCCATCTGGCAACTATTTCGACTACAAGGCACAAGCCATTGGTGCCAGAGCTCAATCCTCCAAGACTTACCTCGAGCGCCATTTCGAGTCCTTTCAAAATCGTACATAGTGCACCCCTCCCAACCCTGAAAACTTACCGCAATCAAGTCCCACTTGATGAACTTATTCACCATGCTCTCATGGCACTAAAAGAGAGTTTACAAACATCGTCCAAGGAAGGTGGACCCGCCGAAGGTCTCACACCACAAAACTGTGCTTTGGGAATAGTTGGACAGGACACCCCCTTCCACATTGTGAATGACGATGCTCTCTGCCCCTATGTATGTCACCACATTTTTAAAATCGCTGTGTCACCTAATACTCCACATATCTCAGCTCGCCCGTATTGCCCAAGCAACCACACCCACTGAAGGTCACTGACCCATTGTGGCCTATAGTTCCAATAAACATTGATGTTCTTTCAAGACAGTTGTTATTATCTTGATGTTTTGTTCCTCGGTGGGCAGAATCAAATTGAGCTGCTACACAATCCCAGAGGAATGGACGGACTAGGGCCTATTTTTGCAATACAAACGTGGTTTAATTCTTGGCTCGTTCCTGCCTTGGATTGATTCCAGCTCGGGATTAACATAAACAACAAGTTGGGAGGTTTTTTTTTCTTCCTTTGCCTGATCTGGAATTGCCATCAGATAAACTACCATTTCGCGTTTGTGTCTGTTTCGTCGATGGGAACGAAGACCGGATGGCTGTTCCTTTGTCCTTTAAAAAGCCACTTGCCAACACCACTCAATCTCATAATTTATTAAAAACCAAGCGGTTAACGTTGTAAAAACAAACAAAGAGCAAGCCACACACCCCAACAAGCAAAAACAACAACCAACCAAGAATGGTCAACTTCACTATCGACCAAGTGCGACGCATGATGGACGTAAAGACCAACATCCGCAACATGTCAGTTATCGCTCACGTGGATCACGGCAAGACCACGCTGACAGACTCACTTGTGGGAGCTGCTGGAATCATCGCGCAGCAGAAAGTGGGCCAGACGTGCTACACCCAGACTCGCCAAGACGAGATCGACAGGGGAATCACAATCAAATCCACTGCCATTTCAATGTACTTCCAAATCCCAGACGACGTTCCGTTGCCAACTGACAGCCAGGTTCCTTTCTCTCACTCTTTTAGTATTTTGAAAACCAAAATATGCAATGCATTCACATTCGCACTGTTTAACAGCTTCTAACTTAGTGACACAAAAACTTGGAAAAAAAAAACCACTTCACCCATTCATTGATTGATTGAATGTTAACAGGGCCGCGGATTCTTGATAAACTTGATTGATTCCCCAGGGCACGTTGATTTTTCATCAGAGGTCACAGCTGCTCTGAGGGTTACTGATGGAGCACTTGTTGTGATAGATTGTGTGGAAGGAGTATGTGTACAAACAGAAACAGTTTTGAGACAGGTACCGCGCAGTCTTCTTTCTTTTCATGCAGCTAATCCAATTTATTCAAGGCACTGTGCGAACTTATCAAACCAGTTTTGGTTGTAAATAAAATAGACCGCGTAATCCTTGAGCTGCAGTTGAGTCCGGAGGAAATCTACCAGAACTTCTGCAGAGCAATAGAAACAGCAAATGTGGTGATTTCCACTTATAAGCCTGAACAACTTGGTGAAATTGAAGTGTCACCACAAGCGGTAACTTTAATAAATACCAATGCAACCTCACTAACGAAATTCAACAGGGAACTGTTGCGTTTGCCAGTGCGATTCAAGGCTGGGCATTTACTCTTCATGGGTTTGCCAAAATACTTTCTGCGAAGTTCGGGATTCCGGCCGAGAAGCTGATGGGCAAATTGTGGGGTGACAACTTCTTTGATCCCTCATCGAGGAAATGGAAAAAAACACCTGTGGGAGAAGATGGAAGCAAACTTCAGCGCGCATTCTGTCAGTTCGTCATGGAGCCCATTGTCAAACTCTGCAAAGCTCTGATCGCCGGAGATAAACCTGTGTACGAGAAAATGCTGACACAAATTGGAATCACCCTCAAGGCAGAGGATAGAGAGCTCACCGGAAAACCTCTGATGAGGGTGGTGATGCAAAAGTGGCTGCCCGCAGCAGGCACATTGTTGGAGATGCTTGTGCTGCACCTTCCGTCACCCGCTGTGGCTCAGAGATACCGCGTTGAAACTCTCTACACTGGCCCATTGGATGACGCTGTGGCAACTTCGTTCAAGGAGTGCAATCCCGACGGGCCACTCCTCATGTACGTGAGCAAGATGGTTCCTGCTGCTGACAAGGGGCGATTCTATGCTTTTGGCCGTGTATTCTCTGGAACCATCAGAACCGGCATGAAAGTTCGTATCTTGGGCCAAAACTACTCACCTGGCAGAAAGGTAACAAAAAAAATCCCCTTTTATCTCATGATCATTATTACTAAACTGTTTGTAGGAAGACCTATTTATCAAGAATGTACAAAGGACAGTTCTGCTTATGGGCCGGACTTCGGAGGCAGTTGAAGATTGTCCGTGCGGAAATGTTATCGGCCTCGTCGGAATTGACCAATTCCTCGTCAAGTCAGGCACACTCACCGATTCAGAAGAAGCCTACCCAGTTAAAGGCATGAAGTTCAGTGTCTCTCCAGTGGTGCGAATCGCCGTCGAGACTGTCAATCCAGCAGACTTACCCAAGCTGGTGGAGGGAATGAAACGTCTGGCAAAGAGTGATCAACTTTGTCAGTGTTACATCGAGGAGACAGGCGAGCACATTGTTGCAGGAGCAGGAGAGCTGCATCTGGAAATTTGTATCAATGACTTGCGTGGATTCTGCACTGCGGAAATCAGAACTGGTCCCCCAGTGGTCTCTTTCCGAGAAACTGTCTCTCAAGAATCTAACCAGATGTGCCTGAGTAAGTCTCCAAACAAGCACAACAGACTGTTCATGAAGGCGCAACCGATTGTTGCCGAACTTCAGGAGGATATAGAATACAATTCCCTGCCACTCGACGAACCCAGAGAAAGAGCACGCAAACTCATCGACAAGTACAACTGGGACGCCACAGACGCCCGCAAGGTGTGGTGCTTTGGTCCCGACAACAAAGGTCCAAACGTGCTGGTCGATGCAACCAAGGGAGTTCAGTACCTGGACGAAATCAAAGACCACATGACAACTGCTTTCCAAGTATGGCTTTTCCCCCCCCCGTATCTTCCTTCCTCTGCCGTTTATCTTTTCTAATTTGTTGCTTGGCAACAGTGGGCCATGAAGGACGGACCTCTTTGCAGCGAAAACGTGCGGGGAGTGCGGTTCGACCTTCACGATGTGACACTGCACACGGATGCAGTCCACCGAGGCGGAGGCCAGATAATACCAACAGCAAAACGGTGTTACCACGGATGCATGCTCACGGCAGAACCTCGCCTCCTGGAGCCTATTTTCCTTGCGGACATAACCGTAAGCTGCTCCCTCCCATCTTCCGAAAATCCCAGAAATTCTGACCCGTAAATGAAGGTACCAGAGAGCGCCATTGGTGGAATTTACGCGGTTCTGAACAAGCGAAGAGGGCACGTGATAGGCTCAGAGCAGAGAACGGGGACCCCTCTGCACGTGGTCCGGGCCTATCTCCCTGTGCTGGAATCATTCGGCTTCACGGAAGACCTGCGCAGCCACACGGCAGGGCAGGCGTTCCCACAATGCGTGTTTGACCACTGGTCCGTGCTGGGGGGCACTGGTGCAACTGCGGAGACCGTCACAAACAAAGTGGTGGCCGATGTTCGGCGCCGCAAAGGGCTTGCCCCTTCAGTCATGCCTCTTGATCATTTCCTCGACAAGCTCTAAACACAACACAGTACCAACCACGTGATAACAAAAAAAGAAAGAATTTTATTTTTGGACTTGTTGTGTCTCCACATGATACGTGAGAGGTGTCAAGGTTTAGATTGAAGAGAAGGAGTGCTTGCTTTTGTGCTGGAGTTCTCTAATTTCGGGTGCTTCCTTTCAAAGAGTCTACCATCGTTGTCACACGAGAAGACGGTTCGGTGTCACGGTCATCAATCCAATCCCATAGTAGATGCCAGACTGAAAGGGCTTCATTCATAGATGGAGCATGTCGTTGCTGTTGGCTGCTGGTATCACAATCCACTGATTTCCGTCAGTCGTTCAGGGACATACAGAACATTCATGATCAGATACTCCGCGTCAAGGATTCAGCCACTGTTCCACTGGTTTTTGTTGCAGCACACTGGGGCTGTGTTCCTCGAGGCCAGTGCAAGGACAATGACAAATGTTCACAAAATGCGGTGCTACATCCCCATTCATTGCATTCCACGACGGTACATATCTATAATTTTCTCTTTCCCAAAGAATTAAGTTCGTTGTTTTCTACCATTTTGATCATCAATGCACTGTGACCGGCACGAAAAAGGAAGGAACACGGCACAAGTACGGGAATCTCCGTTGTTGTTGTATCGTGTTACAGCGTCACTCTTCCATCAAAATTCAAATGCTTCACTGTGAGGAAGTCGTGATCCACGAAGACAGGTCACATGCGAAGCGCCTCCGGAGATGGGTGCCACTGCAGGAGGGAGGAAAGAGACGCAAGGGCGCTGTGTTGCGGACTTGTGGGATGGTGGTGTTTGTGATGTGCCTGCTGGCTGTCAACTTGTACTTCATTTTCGCGACTGACTTCTTGAACAAGTTCCTGTTCTCTTGCGGGTATTCATGTCTCTCTTCTCTCTAAGAATTGGGGGTGGGTCTTGCATGCCAAACGGTCTTTTGACATATTTGAACAGGAAGAGATGTGATGGCGTTCCACTGAGAGAGGATGTTGAATCGAGGGACGTTGACCTCGTCATTTCTTGGGTGGATGGGAGTGATCCTGCTTGGCTTACTTTGAAAGAGGTTTGGCCTTTTGTGTGGATTCTTCCCCCTAAACCATTTTCAATTTCACAGGAATTCCTGCCAGAGAAAACAGATACCAGAGATGCACAGCGACCCAAGAGGTGGCGCAATAACAACGAAGGCATGTCAATATCTGGCTTTTTCCGAACTTGATTTCATTCGAGAGATTGGTTTCTCACAATTTCCTAAACAGTGTGTTATCTCCTTCGTTCTGTCAAGCAGTATGCTCCCTGGATTCACCACGTTTGGATTGTTTCTTTAAAGTATCCATTCATATTTCTTCCTTCGTTTGTTTGTCCATTCAGACTTCCTTTTTTTTTTATAGTCAGATACCGGTGTGCGTGGATACAAGTGCCACAACCTGGATCAGTGTGGTCAATCACTCTGACTTCATGAGAGAAATCGATCAACCCAATTTCAGCTCTCACAGCATCGAAGCAAATCTCCACAGAATTCCTGGACTTTCTGAGTTCTTTTTGTGTGTTATTTTTTGTGGCGCAATCTCTTATCCACTCCTCTGTCACCTTCAGATATAACAATGACGATATGTTGTTCCTCCAAAGGCTCGAGAAAGAAGACATCTTCACGTGGGATGGAAAGATGAGGTTCTATATTTACGGTTGGAAACAACTCCAGCACTTTCTATCGCTTTGGTCTTCACATGTTCACAGTATTTTCTCTTCTTTTTCGTTTATGCAACATGACTTTTCCCAAAGCTTATTGTGTCCAAGAAACCGCCAAGGCACTCTTCCGGAGGTTTCTCTCTATATCTGACTCTCAGCTCTTTGCACTTCGCAATCCATCTTCCCCATCGCAATCTTACCCACTGATCTCACTCTCTCCCACTCTCGCTCTGAAGGTTTCCGGGAGTGTTCCCACACAAACAGATGCACCAGTCCCTCGTTATGTCAAAGACTCTTCTTGAGGAAACGTGGAAGCTGTTTCCGGAAGAGATGAACAAGACTTCAATTGCGAAATTCCGTGACATCCACACAGTAATTCCTCTCACGCTTGCCTTTGAGACTGGTGTGTCCCTCCCCATTTTCCTTCTGGCATTTCCATTGCTCTTTGAGTATTCCTTCCAGAGGATAATGACAAAAAAAAAAAAAAAAGGCCTCGCGCTCGATTTTGGGCTGAAGGATTACACTGACAAGCAAATTTTGCTGAAACTGGCATGTCTACTCTCTTTGTTCCCCCTGATAACTTTTCAAACAGAAGAATAAGGCAAGTGATGAAAACCAATTTGCAATGTTAAACAACGTGCAACCGAAATGGTTGTGTGTGAATGATGACTCCAATCAAGAGAGTCCTGTCAACTGGCGCCTCGTGGCATTCCTCAGAAAAGAGGTTCACATGGCCTGAAAAGTACAGATCTCTACTCACATCCTCCTAGTTTCCAATTGCGGGAGAGTGGGAGCCACCATTGTGGGAAGACAAGTGGCTTTCATCCACGACCTTGTAGGTCTGATTGTTGATAAGGTACACAATTGTAAACACATTTCGAAAGGAAAAATAAAGTTTTTTTGTTTCGGTATCAATCACAACAGACTGAATGTAGTGTGAGTGGGAGCTATAAAAGAGCTTTTGGTGCCGGTTTAGTCATATCTCGTCTGCGTGGGCTCCTAGGCACATGCCTGATTTTGGAAGATTATTAATCAGTCTATGTTTTAGTTGAACTGGAAGATACCGTGGGTCAGAAGGGTGGTTTGGGGCTGTGGGTGGTGTGGCTGGTTGCTTGGGAGTTTCCTCACTCTCAGCGGAGCTGTGGGTGTTGTTTTTGTTTTAGAATTAGTATGGGTGTAATCTCCGGCCGGAAAAAATCAACTGGTCAGTAACTACTTACTTTTTTGTGTGTGTGGCGAGTTGGTCAGAGTAAGGGAGGGAGAGAGTCCAGGACTGGTTGTCCAGTGTCTACAAAGAAAAAGCCTGTCAGAAGCGCAGTGATTCGTGTGGATTACCTTGAAGGAGAAGAACGTTGTACGTAGTGCAAGACATTGATGTAAGGTCTTGGACAGATCCAGTGTGTCTACTTGTCTTTTCTTCTTCTGCTATTTCAACAGTTATATGTGTTTGAGTAAATGAGTTGTTTTTACCTCAAATCCTTTCCCGGTAAGTGACCAGTGGAAAGTATTGACAAACTGTTTGTATTAGAAAACTAAAGAAATAACAAAATTATATACCTGGTCCACATACTGTAAAATAGTTTCAAAACCACAAATTCCTCCATGGCTTTGTATGGCTGTGGCAATCAGTGCTTTTTATGTTTTAATTCGAGATGTATTGGTCAGTGATCTAACCTTGCAGCTGACTTATTGTTGCTGGTTCAAGGTCCAAACTTATTTGTGGTGCTGGCACATGGGGAAGCGACTGATTCGACTGGGGGAAGGGTTGTGAAGGTGTGTTTTGTGAAACTTTATTATTGGGAGTGGACACAGATGCCCTTCTTTGATGTGCTTGGTGAGGCTGTGGTAATTTTGTTGCCTGCGGGTCTTTGTGATCGGTTACTGGTGCTGAGGGGGGCAAGGCTTCAACAACTGGTGCATTATTCTCTTGGGGGGGTTCAGCCTTGGTATCAGTTTTCTGATGTGCGGTTGGTTGAGAGTCTACTGGATCCGCGTTAACGGCAGTCTTTTTCTCTCTGATTTGGTGAGCAGGTGGCTCCCTGTCTTCGTGCATGGGGTCCAGATGCTCGCCTGAAGTGTTTCTAAGAGGTGGAGGTGCCTGCTGGTCACCTTGCTTATCTGGTAATTTATTTTCTTCTTTGGATGGCTCACTATGTGGTTTCGTTTGGTTTTCTTGAGGTAAGAGGTCGGTTGGACTTTGAGAAGGTTGTTCATCTTTGGTTTCTATGGAACATGGTACTGCACTCTTCTCTGGTATGGGAATGGCTGTTTGCTCAATGTTTGAGGGAAGAATGTCAGGTTTATCTACTTTCTCAGAACTTGATTTATCAGTTGAATTTATAGGTGTGTGACTTCTGTCATCGATATCAGAGTTCTCTGGCCTATCAGTTCTGTGTGATGAACTTGTTTCACAAGCACCACGATCAAGTTGTTCTGCCTTAGACATATTGTAGTCTGGTCTTTCCGTTCGGCTTGTGTAATCATGTTTATCTTTGTGCACTGGTGCGCGCTCGCTCTTTTCATTTCGCTGTGGCAAGCTACCTTCACCTTTTTCCAACCTCCCATTATCACTCCTTTCCCTGTACCCATGGTCATTGATTGCATACGAGCTCTTTTCGCGGCGTGATTGTGTGTATTCATATTTGTCCATTCTCATAGAGTCGGACTTGTCATGCTGTGGGCTATCCCATTTGTCTTGTCTCTGTGCATACGAGTGTTCAGTTTTATCATATCTTCCATGATCAGAGTACTCTGGATGATTTAAAGTTTCTCCTTTGTCGAAGTGGTGAATAAAACTGTGTTCATCACTCCGATCATTGTGTGCATAATCAGACTTTTCTGGTCTTGCATATGAATCAGATCTGTGCTGACGGTGGGGAGGTTTTTCTGCTCGTGAATATCTATCAGACCATTGCTGGGGATGAAGGTAATCAGATTTTTCAGATTTTGGATCATAATTCTGTTTACAATCTTGGGACTTGTGCTGATGCGTTGCTGGTGGCGGCAATTTGGCATGTTTGCTGGACTGTTTCTGTTGTGAACGTTGTTCTACGCTACTGTCGTGTATCTTTTTTGACTGGTAAGAGTCTGGGGACCTCGACATGAATGAATTTTGGCGCTGGGAATATTGTTCATATTGATCTGGATAATACTCAGAACCCGATCTTTGCTGTGGATATTCCTTGGGGTCATAATGAGTGTGCAGAGCTGCCCAGTGAAGTGGGTGGGAGTAAACTTGCTCTTCGGTGTGTTGAGGAGGTGCCATTTGTGCTTGTTGAAATGGTATCAGACCAGCCGAACCAATTTGTTTACCATATTCAGACTGGGGAAGTATTCGGCAAACTGGTTGCCTGGACGGAATGTAAAATGGGTGACGTGGGTATTGGTGGTAAATGTCAGGAGAAAGGGCTCTCTGTACACCAATTGGGAGTGTTTGATTCAAGCTCATCACAGAACTCACTCTTTTGGTATCCTCCATATATTGAATGGTTGGGGATAGTGGAGTTGGGAGTAAGGCTGAGTGGTGTGTGAGCTGGTCCACCCGGCCTGAATATGACGGTGGGTGTGCATATGAAGGCGCGGGAAGAAAATGTTGGGGAGGACCCAAGTGTGAATGTGGGGAAAGACCAACATTCAAGCGAGAAGATGAGCCCTTTGGTGGGTTCTGAGGATGTGGGAGAAGTGGCGATGAAACTCTCTGAGTTTGATTGAAGGAATAAGGTGTGTCTTGGTCCCCATGTGCCTTGGTGTGCATGAGGTGGTCGGGTGTTGGTGAGCGAGATAAGGTGCATTTAGGGATATCTCTTGGAGAATCTCGATAGATTTCTCTGGTGCTGTCCCTAGGTGCATCCCGCAACCCATCTCTTTCTCTTGGTAAATCTCTGTCTCTTACTGCGCCTCTATCTCGTTCCCTATCTCTATCTCGGTCTCTATCCCTGTCTCGGTCTCTATCCCGATCTCTGTCTCTGTCTCTATCTCGATCTCGGTCTCTGTCTCTGTCTCTTAGAGGATCTCTGTCTCTGTCTCTTGGAGTATCTCTGTCACGGTCTCTTGGAAGATCTCTATCTCGTGGAGAATCTCTATAATAGGGTCCAGTGTGCGTATAGAGATGTGGGGGGCTAGGAGGAGACTTGTGGGAAGGAGGGGATGTGAGTTTGCTATGGGTACTTGTTTGTGACGAAGCCATTGTGGGTGATGAAGGACGGGGGTGAAGTTGGGTATTTGATGAAGGAAATTGCGCGTGAGAAGGAGACAGTGGGGATGACGAGCGAGTTGGTGATGATGAATGAACACTGGGAGAATGCCGTGTTAGGGGAGAAGGGCTGCGTTTGCGGCGAGGCGATGTCGAACGCTGGAGAGGATGATCACTCAACAAAGGTCGATGTGGGGACCGTGAGTTGGAATTTCTCCCATAAGCTTGTGATAGTTTACCTGGTGAGTGTGAGCGCTTTGACATGGAGTGCTGCCTTCTTGATATTGGTGAGCGTGGCCGCTTACAAGGTAAAAGTGGAGGGCTTTCCAGTGAAGTGGGTGGCGGGTGATCTCCAGGTTGCTGGGCTTCTCGGGACGTTTCTGGTGTGGCTAGCATATGTGAATCTGAGCTTCGAGGTGATAAACTTTGTAAATTTGGAGGAGAATCGTGCCCTTCTATGGCAAGAGTCTTGGAAGTTGTGGTAGTTTGGGGAGATTCTTGAAGCTGAGGCGAGGAGGCATGTTCTGTACTCGAGGGAACTTGTGCAGCTGTCTGCTCGTGGTTACTATCATTTTCATCACCAGGAGAGCTGGATTGTCCAGTATTTGGTTGCAAACTCGATTGCATAACAGAAGGTTCGCCTGTTGTCCCTTGAGTGTGGTGATCTGTGGTTTCAGGTGTGGACAATGGTATGCCAGGCTCGATTTCAGGCTTAATGGATTCGGGTTTTGCCTTGGAAACAGTAGAAGCGGGTACTACTAGGTCAGTTTGTGGCACAATTTGAGATAAAGCTGGAATGTTTTGAACTGCCGTCTCCGGCTGTGAAGTGGATTTCATGCTATCATCTGAGCTCTTCAAATTTTTATCTGAAGAAACTTAGTAATTACTGTTAATAGAGGATTCACACATTTATCTATCTGTGTCCCTGTAGGAGATTCAGTAGGTGGAGCCTGTGACTCGGGGGCTGGAAGGGAAAGGCTATCAGATGGTGCACAGAGGGGAAGACGTTCTTGGTCTGTGTTGTGTTTTACAGATGAAGATTGAGGTTGTGTCTCAGTAGCCATTGCAGGGGGATCCACATTTGAGGTATC
The DNA here is from genome assembly GCA_020536535.1 of Pelomyxa schiedti. NCBI lineage: Eukaryota > Evosea > Pelobiontida > Pelomyxidae > Pelomyxa > Pelomyxa schiedti. Next base: position 79,431 of record JAHLWZ010000803.1, read on the forward strand.
TTCTCTGTTTTTAGTTATCTTGGCCTGTTTCACTTCTTGTTGCTTTATATTGGCTTCCTCCGAACTTGCACCTCTTTCATTGTCCCCCTTTACTTTAGGGTGGTCTTCACTGGGATTATCTACATTCTCCTCGCTTCTCTCCTCCGTATCGCTCTCACTTGATGAGGAAGAATCATAGCTATTGTCGCTGCTTGCAACCTCACTAAGTGGGCTCCTGGGGGAATCAGAATCACTACTTTTTTCAGATTGATTATCAGCAGAGTCAGAGTCAGAATCAACAAGACGTCTCCTTCGTACTAAAAAGATTAATAAAGTCTGGAGGTACTGTATGTGGCATACAGGGTTGTGATGATTCAGAGGCCTTGATATGTGATTGCCGTGGTAAAGTAGCCTTGGCCGACTTCGAATCTGACGGTGTCTCAGGGTGAGTTGAATTGTGCTTGTTGGTAGTTTGTGTGGATGGGGGATGACGAGAAGGTGCAGTGGTAGATGCAGATGTCTCTGAGGTGCGTGCAGAAACTTTTGCAGGGTGATTTGTTGACTCTGAAGTAGTTGTTGTGGGAAGTACTGTCAACACTGGGAGAGTGTTAAGTGCTGAGTCTGGTGTGTTTGGTTGCTTTATCTCGGTTGAGGTGGCTGTTTGAGTTGCCTGTGGTTGGGATGAAAGGGGCATAGAAGAGTCACTCTCTGTCGGCTGTGTTTCTTGTTCTTTGATGAAAGCAGGGATTTGAACTGGATCATTTGGTAAAGTATTACCTATAATGTTGCTTGTCCTTGTTTGTTCTGATGGCAGACATTGCTCTTGCCGTGATGTAGAGTTTGAATTTGTGTCTGTTGAGGGTAACTGTTCAATAGGGTTGTGAGGAGTAGGTTGTGAGGATGAGTTGGAAACTGTATGGGACGAAGAAGGAACTGGGTGCGGAACAGTATGAGAAGCATATTGATCTTTCAATCTCTTCTTGGGTGGTGGAGTTGGAGTTGTTGCAGGGCGGCTGGGGTTGGTTGGGCCATCATTGTGGCTCTGTGCAGTACTACTTATTGTAGGGGCGAGTGCATCCGTTGTCTGTACTTCGTGAGACGTTTCAGATGGTGCTGGAGGTGAAATTTTGATTACTGTTGGTGAGGTTGACGTGTGTGGTTGATTTTTTTGGTCACTAACTGCGCAAGTGACTGTTATATCCTTTTGAGTATGCTGTTGAACTTGTGTTGTGGAGACAGAGACTTTGGGCTTCATGGGTGAAATAGTTGAATTAGTTGTATTTGCTTTCTGTTGTCTGTAATGAGGAAGATGTGGAAATGGCGGTCGTTTCGGTTGTTCACTTGGGGGAGTGATCTCGTGAGTATTATTACTTGCTGACGGCGTTGCACTTGGTTGTGCTGGTCTATGTGGTATGTGCTTTTGAGTGAGTGGCGGTGTTGTGGGGGGATCGTCAGTTTCTCGGTTCGACGATACTTGGCGAGTTGAATGAGACAACGAAACAGAAACTGTGGGAGGGTTTATCTGCAAAATATTGGAATTGTTGGTATGAGAGAAATATGGACCTTGATGCGTTTTGGCAGGCGAGGGTTGTCAACTTCTTTCGGGCTATCCTGAACCTTAGTATTTTTTGTCGTGCTTGATGCATTATTGTTACTAGTGTCTGTACACAGGTCGCTTGCCTCATGTGTGGATGGGCTTGGGGTAGAAGGACTGGATGGTGACTCCTGAGCGGGTCTCTGTCTTAGGTAAATCAGACTGACCACATCCAACACTGAATAAAATAATGGATTTATACCGATTTAGTATCAAGAAGAGCAGTGCCCCGAGGACTGATTTTCCACCACCCTGGATATTTCTCGTGTGGCTGAAGACGTTTTAGTTGCAGGAATGGACAACGATGTGGAGACGCACAAGAAACAATGCAAAATCGCCTGAACAGGAGTCTTGCAAGCAACTTAGCAGGATCTTACTGAGGGAATGTGCTCTTGCAGGAACGACCATATCATATTTTTCGGACCATTTCTATTGTAAATTACCAGCTGAGAGAGAAAAAGTAAAGAGAGACCTTCAACACCAAAGAGCTGATTAGGGAAAGTGGTGCCCCTCCAGAGCAATGTCTCAACGCTTTGAGTGTCAACCCTTCAAAAAGTAAATACAAGGCATAGAAGGTCTACTTTATATAAATAAAGTGTGGTGGCGCCACTTCGTATATCAAGAAAAAAAAAAAAAAAAAAAGGGTTGGATAACGCACGTTGGACATGTGTTAGTGTGTGCCTATTACTGTTACTATGAGCCTTATTGTTGCTGTTCGATGCCAGCTGTTTGTTGGTGTTGGCAGTGGAGTTGTTTACAACAACAACAACAGGGGGAATACGCGAAGTCACGCTGTGAGGCGGTGACGACGACGACGTGGATTGGGACGGCGTTGTGGTCGTTTGTTGCTGTGTGGGGTGGGACTGTGATTGTTGTTGCTGTTGTTGTTGCTGCTGATGGGGTTTGGGGCTCGAAGAGGGGTTCCAGGAGTCGCGGTAGTGGGACAACATTATGGGACGCAACGACCTGGGGCTGCGCTCCACAAGCGGTTTGGTCCTCATGGCTATGGGTTTTTTTTTCCTTCTGATCTTCACCAGCAATCAATCTGGAATATTCCGTGCAGGTGTCAGTTACCTGGCGAGCGAGAAGTGCCATTGTTACTTGGACTTATGAACAGCAAATCGTTGATGCGGAGTTCTCAAGTACAAGTACAGTTCCCTGGAACCGAGCCGCGATTTCCAATTACACGAACGGTCAGGCTGGTTTTTGATTTTTTTTTCCCTAACCAGGGCAACGTTTTTGTGGTACCAGTACTGGTGTTCCTTGAATTTGTTGTTGTCCATTGTTCCATTTTCTTTCCAGGATCAAACATCAGCTCAACGACTTCCCAAACTGAAAGATGGTCCTGTGCCTTATTCTTCATAAGAGTACCAATTTGCATTGTGAAACAAAATTTGCATTCAAATGGAGTCGAAGCTGGTTGTGAGCGTTGAAGCTGACAACGTCGTTGTCATAACAACAATGGAAGACTTGTCCAACAAAAAGAAAGCGGAGGAGGAGGCGGAGCGTTGGGGATCATCACTAGTGTCACATGAACTGTGGAACCAATGTGAAACAAAATTCCAGTCAATGATGGCGAACTCAAAGGATCCAGGTTGAGTAGTTGGTTGGGTGCTTTTGTTGTGTTTTTCTGAGTGTGTTTCTTACGTTTCACCTAGAATCAAAGACTGTGAGAAGGCAGGATGTGAGGAAGCAATGGGCAGAGGATCATCCCACATTCTCACCTTTTGAGATAGCATCGGCTGAGACAAAGGCTGGAATGATAGGGAACAAGGTCAGCATGTTGCAGTTTGCGATGGGCTCCTTGTTGCTTTCAAACCAATGTCCAACGTTTTGCACTGCCAGACAGTATATGGAAAGGTGTGTCCGTTTCTTTCTGGGGTGATAAAGCCAGTAATAGTTTACAGTGGGTTTGAAGGCTCGTCTAAAATGATGGCTTGTTGTCAAGGAAGATCAGAATTCAGATTATTCATCACGTGCCTGTTTTTGAACCTATTTCTTGCTGTGAGAGTTTCATAACTTTAGACGTGTCTAATTGGTAGAAAGGTGGGATCTGTTTCCTACAGTATCAGTGGTATTCTCTCCTTTGGAACCCTGGTCATTGGGATTCTGATATTTTGGGAATATAAATCAGCACCGTTCCTGTGGAAAAATGAGCTCCTATCTGGTACGCACCCAAGAGAAATACAAACCCTAAGGGTACTTTAGGAGCGATTCTGATTTTTGCGTGTTTGGGCCTTGTGTGCGCTCTGATAGGGGTGCTTTATGGGTATTTTCTGGACATTGAAGATGTGTTTTGGTGGTATAGGCTTTGGCCAATCAGTGCGACATTCCAAATGATCTATCTTGGCTTGAGCTCCTTTTTCCTTATTCACTGCTGCGTTTTGCTTTACTCTTTTTCTCCTTCAATTCAGATCCCCATACCACAGGTGACTTACCTATTCCCCCCCTTTTTTTTTTTTTTGCTGTTGTTGCTTTCTTACTGTGATAGGTAACTCTTGTGACATTCACTATCGCCACTGCTTGGAGTCTTTTGGTACTAAACTCAATTGCATGGGTTGCTTCAATTATCCTGGCAATAGCTCTCCCAGACTGGCACATCCTCCCAATTGCCATTGTTTTTCTATGCGGTGCTATGTTTATTGTCACCTCATTGTCTCTCTTTGCGGTTGCCTACCAAACTGGATACCCCAAGACTATGTCAATGATTGGTATTGTGACAGCCACTACCACATTGATTGGGGCTATTGGCTTCATTGTTGTCTTGTTTTTCACTGGGCATGTAATTCGACCAGATCCCTGCAACTGAAAACTATCAGTGCACTGTCAATAAGTTGTAAATTGTGAAACCTGTTTTATTGCATTTGGCTCTAAATTCGCAAGTAAGGAGAAAAACAAAAAGAAAAGGCAAGAAGAAGAAAGAAATAGACCCTAAAAACAACGAGGAGTCACCAGCTCAAGGTGAGGAAAATGCACCCCTCAAGGAACTCCTAAATGTTGGCGTTGTTAAAGGTAAAGTGGTGAATAGCCAGTTGTGGGCAGAGCACCCATTCAGAAACCTGTCATATCAAAACAACGTGTTCAGACCCACAGGATAAACGGCCAGCCAAGCTTAGGACAATCACCAGTGATTAGCCGAAACTTCCTTTCAATGAACTTCTTTCACCTGTTCTGGCTTCACAAAAAAAAAACATCGTGGCGGGGGGGTTAAGATGAGGACTAGCAGCGCGCTGGTGGTGGGTTTGTTGGCGATAGTGGTTTGGTGCGCGGAGGCACGTGTGATTGGACAGGGCGCAGACTGTTCGTGGGTTTATGGCAACAACACCGATGGCAGTGCCTACACAGATGGCCAACCCATTGATGTACTGCCCCCACTTTCCCTCCCCCACCTCTCTTTGTTTCGGTTTTTGTTCAATTTACGTTAAACTTTCGTTTTGTTGTGGTAACAAACTTTTTTTACAGGTTTGTGCAGAAAATGAGGCAGCGGAACTGTGGTATTGGGATTCTGGAAGCACAACCATTATTATTATCCCTGGTGAAACTCTGGACAACGTGCCAGCCCACAACATTTCCGAATTTGCCAAGATAAGCTGCAAGCTTGCTGTTGATGCGTTTTACTCCATGGATCCAACTCCGGCAGTAATTGTTGTCAGTGGAGGCAACGTGCACCCTGAAGGAACTCCATACAACGAGGCTTGCACTTAATACACCTTTTTTTTTACTATAGTAATTCTCACACAGGCATATGAAATGAGAAGATATTTGGTGGAAACCCTGGGTTTCCCTATCGACAAGGTTGTACTGGAGTGTTACGCACGAAATTCTGTAACAAATTTGAGAAACGTGGGCCGCTTCATGCTGGTTTTAAATATGCAGTTAAATTTGAATCCTCTCACCTCCCAAACAGACCTACAGCTCCACAATCTCCTATGTCATTTGCGACAGCCCTCAGTCTCTCACATTCATCAACACAGCCAAGAGGGAGGAAGAGGAACTGGGCTACAGTGTGGGTGAAATGAAACGTGTGGATGCTACTACTTTCACTTTTGTGCCATCCCCTGATGTAATGACACCCAGTGGTGATTCCAGGGATCCTTGATTGCCCTTTCCCAACCACAAAAGGCATTTTTAATTTATTGGCCCACAACAATTTGCATTTCTTTAGAAACTTTTAATTTTTTTTCCAAAAAGAAAATGAATGTATCAAAGCCTCAGTCTCTTTCTTGGCTGTGAACTGCAAAACAGACTGTTAGCAGAATAATAAGGGAAGGAGATGACACGCACGGGTCGTCTTCGTTTTCATTTTCTCCATCTTCGTGTGCACGCAATCTCATTGAGGATGTTGTTGGGTCAGTTATGGCAGCTTTTTTTTAAAAAAGAAAAAGTTAGTCCCTTGTGCGTGTTGTATGAGTAGAACTAGAATTTGGTTACCTTCCATGGAATTTTCTGTTTGAGCCATGACTTTTATCAACTAAGATATGACATGCACATGTTGGTTAGGTCCGCGGTTAATGGGGAATGGGATAATTACATCATTGATTTTCTTCATGTCTTTGTCCAGCTTGGCCTCCTTCTGTTTCCTTGTTTTCCTTCCATCTGCCATTTTTACACCAAACTGAAATGCAGCTCTGGAGGGATGAGTGAGTGGTTGGTGCAAGAACAGATAGTAACGAACCTGGGCATTGCCTCTCTTGTCTGATTATACTTTTCCCAGCCTTCTTCTGTGTCAAAATCCCATCTTTTCAATCTGTTTTTGCCCTTTGGTCCCTGATCCATTTTTGAGACATCTTCATCTTCATCACTGTCTGCTCCAAATGACGTGGACTCAAAGGCTCTGAAAACAATTAGGGTGGAAGGGAACGTGAAAGGCTTGCACACCCTGGATAGCATTCAAAATAAGGGTCCAATTTCGTTGGATCCTGAGGAGAAAAAGAAAGTTCGGAAATTAATTACAATAGCTGAAGGGGAATTTACATACCGGCTTTGAAGGTGGCTGATTGTGATGTGATGCCTGTGGTGGTGCCCCACCAGGGCTAGCTTTAGTTGTTTGCTTGGGTGTGTTCAAGTCTTTCTGGGGAGATGATGGTGGAGGAGAAGTCTGGGGCAAGTTTGGAGTTGGTAGTAAGGCGGTGGGCTTCGTTCTTTCAGCAGTTGGTGGGTGACTGCCAGAGCTCTGATTGGCCGGGTCTGGATTCTTATTCTGGCTTTGGTTCTGATTCGGGTTCTGGCTCTCTAAATCTAGGGACATCACACGTGCTTGAGCCAAGATTAAAGAAGCTGTTGCTTTTGGATCAGTTGGTGCTGGTGCTTCCTCTGTGCTTCTCTGTGAAAATTAGAGATTTTACTTTCTCAGTAATGAAATTGTTACCTCAAAATAGGACTTAGGAGGCGCAACAGGTTGTGTTGGTGTACTTGTAGTCGAGGTTGGTGCTTTGGAACTGTCTTCTTTGTCTTTGGTGGAGAATATGTAATCTCCAACATCTGGGAATATACTATTTCAAAAGGTGAGAACTTGTTAAGACTGCAAGGTGATTAACCTATCCTCATTATCAAGAGGGGCTGAGATTGTGGGAGTTGTGACGGTGGTTGGAGGTGGTTTCTGTTAAGGCTGTAAGTTGTTATATGGAAATGAGGGAAAATACTGTGGGAGTCATGGTAGGAGATTCCTTATCTTTTCTTCTTCTTCTACCCTTGGGTGCAACACGGAGACTTGTCATAACTTTCAAAATTTTGTCCATTATGTTGTTGTCAATCCTACCAGTCATCATTGCCTTTTTTTGCTATAAGATTTTTCCCATTCACTAGTAATGCGAACTTCATCCTGTGCCGCAGTTGTCTTGGAGCTTATAATAGTTGTTGGCATATCGGGAGCCCTCTCATCTACAGGGAAATGGTAAACCATCCTCCCACCAATGAAAAAGTCTAAAGTGTGAGATTGGTCATGCTGGTCTTGTTGGTGTGCTTGTATGGTAGCAGCAGTGGCAACAGAAGTATTATCACTGGTATTGAATGATGTGATGAGAGGTGCTGAAAAAAGTATTTTATATACACGCCGAGCCATGGGAGAGTGCATGGCAATGGCTGGTGTTGGTCTGTGACAGGAGTGAGGGGAAAAAGGCAACCAGGGATAAAAGTACTCGGGTAAAGGTTTTCTCTGTTCAGGAGTGTCCTTTTCTCTTTCTTCCATTTCCTTTCTTTTCTAAGAGAAGTTAGATTTAACACCAGAACTTAGACTTTGGAACCTTCTGGAGCAAAACAAAATCCAAACCTTTCACAAGATGTGTGTGAGCTTCATCACCACCAAGGTATTTTGATTGTTCTACAGTCAACTTCTTCACGCTGACCTCTGAGACTCTATTTGCAGTGGTAGTAAAGAGGCAGAACAGTGCATAATGTACCCTGGTGCGGGCGGGTTCATTGTTGATAAAATCTGGGTGTCACCAACAAAATCAGGATTGTCATTTTGACGTCTTTCAGCTGCCCGGTCTCTATCAATGAATGAGTGGCTGTTCATTTATGTACTGAGGTGCCAATAAATTGCAAAGGGGCGAAACAAAAAGAAGATGGTAACGAAAATGAGCTACAAACCTGTAACCTGCCGATTTTTTCTCTGAGTTCTGTGCCCTCCTACAACATTCATTCACATTAGAGTTCTTGGACAATTTTAAAAAAAAAAAAAAAAAGTGCCCCGCCTTCCCAACACAAACACAAACACTCACGTACTGCTTCTTCCTCATTTCGCTCTTTACCCTCTTTCTGTAGGCGTCGTCGTCTTCCTCCTGCTGCTGCGCCCCGCCCTCGCCTCCTCCTCCCCCCTCCCCCGTGGCCGCCCCGCCGCCGCCGCCGCCTCCTCCCCCGCGCCCCCCTGGCTTGGGGCCCCCGCGGCCCCGCGACGGCGTCGCCCTGGTGGCCCCGCCCCCTCCCCCCGGCGTGGTCCCCACCGCCGGAGTCGACCGCGGCGTCATCATGAGCACCCGGAAGTCCTGGTTCGACAGCCCCCGCGACATGGCCTCTTCGTTATTGCGATTTTTTTTTTTTTTAGTGATGAGAGTGTCGCCACGAAAGTTCGAGGATTTAGTTGGCTTAGTGTTGTGCCACTCTCCTGAAGAAACGAGCGATTAACAAAACCTTTGTTGGGCTGAGGGACAGGCTAAAAGGAAGGGTGGATGACTTCGATTGTATGGTTTTATTTGTTGTACTTAGTACTGGGCCTAAGTTGTACATTTCACCACGGCATAATGGTGACGTTCAGTTCAAAACAAAAAAAAGCGCCCAATCTGCCAAAACCAAGCCTTCTTATACCTGAAATTTAAGAGTGTAAGTGACTAGTAGGTACTAAGTAGCATATCAAACCTTGGTGGCAGAAATTAAACCATCCCTTCCGGTGTCTTTGCTACCATCTCAATCTCTGCAGCGGGCCCGGCCGGAGTAGTTGCCCTAGCCTCTACAGCCATTGGGGGCCGGGCGTCAGTCGGGAACTTACAGTTGTAAAAGTGCCAGAGCAGCGGTGTGACATAGCATGCCACCACAACATCCAGTGTGTAGTGGCGCCTTGTTAGCAGGATGCACACTATTTGAAACAAGATGAGCGGGTATAGGGCGTAATTCAGTATCTCAATGGCGCGCTTGCTCATACTGGGTGCCCCATTAGCGGTGGGCTGTATAAAAACAGGCACTGAGTAGTACTGGAACGTGAAGATGAAGGTGATGAGGGTGAACATGTGTCCACTAAAGACAAGGTCACCACAGTTCGAATTTGGAGAGACTGCCAGCCGCGTGAACACGGCCAACAGTGTCTTTGGCTGATATTCTCCTGCTGCATAACTGCGGCATATTGGAGTAACACCAGGCAGTGAGGTGGCTACATATGTGAAAAAGCGTAGAGTCTGTCCCAGCAGAAACACAGTACCCATTCGTTCCATTATGTTGTATATGTAAGGCTGTACTTTGGTCAATATTGTCTCCCCCGCCCTCATATTAAAATATCGACTCCAATTGTATTTAATAGCCATTAAGGTACAGTAGGGAAACCAGTATACCTTCGTGGTTGACAGAGTATTGCCAATGAGAGTGTAGAGGCACAGGATAAGAATAAGTAAACCAATAATCTTGATCGGAAGATCAGCGAGAGTGCGCGCTGCCACGGAGTTCTCGAGATTTGGTAGGAGCGAGAACCCCCTATCAGACAAGACCGGTCTGCCCACCTCGTGGAAGTAAAAAACGAGGTTTCTCGCCACCATGCTGATGCAGTATACGAACCAGAAGGTCACCAAAACAAGGTATTTCCAGTGCGTTCTCAAGAGGTACCACTCCCCTTTTAATCTCTCCAGCAAATAGTCTGTCCAACGCATTTCCGGTGTCGCAACGACGCACTCTCGGCTTAAGATCTGGGTTGTGCGCCCAACGTCGGCAAAATGTTTGTTTGATGCGCCCGCGAGCAGATTGGAAGAAAAAAAAACAGGGACTTGGGAGAATGCAATCGAATGGAAGTCCTGGAAAGTGACGTGAACCGTTCAATTTTTCAGGCCTAAATCGGCCGGACTAGTTGCACAATCATCACAGCAGGCAAGAGGTACCCCGAACGGCCTATTCGACAAATCCGATTGGAGTCAGTCAAGCTCTTCTTTTGTTTCAGATATCGCAATTGCAGTCAACCGTGCATGATGTGGCACCTCCAATCTGTGTTTCGAGCGCACTGAGCTAGACTGAATCTGGAAAGTGCCAGATGGCAAAAGTGGGGGTTCTTTCACAGAACAGCTGCGATTCTGTTAAGTGGAACTCGTGGTGGTTTTAGGGGTCACGCTTGCGTTGCAGAGCACCACGTGGTTTGTGGCCATGTTGCTTGGTTCATGTTCTGTGAGTGCTATTGGCCCGTTGGTGGTATTGATTGATGACGGGTGATTGGGGTGTATGAGTGATGTGGGGAGGTTCAGAGGGATGGGGAATGTGTGGAAGTTGCTGGTAGTGCCACCGGTAGGGGAGATTTTGAGTTTCTGAATCAACAACCAGTCTTCCATGAACAGAGTAAACAAGCCAAGTGGAAGTGGGGAATTATGTGATGTGGAGGAGACGGATTGTTCCCATACATCGCATATCATGGTGATGAGCTCTTGCTCAACTTTTGGGAGAAGAGATAGGTGTCCGGGTTGCAACAGCAGTTCTGACGGAAGTTCCCTCTCAAATATTGAACACACCATCTCAAAGAGGGGTCTAAACAGGGGAAACCGCATCGCAGTCATATCCGCATCCCGTGCAGTTGGTCGTTGACTTGTGTAGGACCATGGCTCATACAAACCCATTAAAACCTGCAAAGGTCAAGGACGAAACTTTTTCTTTGATCATTACCTGAGGGGAGCTGTCAAAATGTAGAGAGAACAATATGGACACGTTTGGATGACCCCCCGCATAGTGTAACCAGCAAATGCCGGAATCTGCCAACTGCTTGGCGACATTCGGAAACTGCTTGACAACGGTATTAGGGGGAACTTCACAGGGTTTGGTTTCAAGATAGTTTGAAAGCGTTTCCTCATGCACCCATATTTCGACTTGCTCCCCTATGTGATATTAATCTGTGTTATATCCACACTGGGAAAATGGAAAATACCTTGCGCTATATTAATTGATGATGTTAGGTCTTTGAAGCACTCAAATACATATGGCATGCATACAAGGGAAGGTGCTGTAGGAACAGCTGTTCTATCGCGCAACAGAGCTAGAAGAGTCTTCTTAACACCTGCAATGTCCAAAGAGAGGCTGTGACTGTGCATGCATTCCACTTGTGAGGGGGGAATTGTAGGAGAAGGACAAGGCCTAAGGTGGTTGGCATAGTAGCAACTCTCGAGTTCGAAGTTCCAATGGTGCCGTTGTACCTCCCTTCCTTTCACAAGATAAGCACGGTGCAACGCAGAGATTAATACTCAGAAATTGGAGCATAATATCCGAAATAGGAAGCGTAGACGAAGGTGCTTGGAACAAGGTATTGAAATCAAGTTTTTCCATCTCTCTTACACGTGATAATATAACAATCAACTTATTTCAATCAAGTTAATGTCCGTGTAGTAGGGCATTGATCAACCTTGTGCCCTGGAGGAAAGGTTTCACTAAGAAATTTAAGTCGCTTGCATAGAATGAGATGCTGGGCTCTGTTCAGAGTGGAAAAGCCTCCTTTCGAGTCAAAGAGTGTGCACATATTTAGAAAGTATCTTTGAAGTCATTACGTGCAAGTACTAACCCAGGAAAAAGTACATTGTTTTCTTTGCTGTGCAAAGTAGCTTTCTAGACCGCTGGGCAATCTCCATTGTTTTAGGATCCCTATTTGTAGCATCCCCTTGCGACATTATCAAATCAAGATGATCACCACCGATTTCAATAAATTGTAGAGCCTGTTCTTAATTGGCACTTCTCTTCATCTGTGGACAAGTCGCTAGAAGGGCACAGGCATACAACGTAACGAGTGTACGGTTCTATAGGAAGGAGATCAAGCCCGTTTTCATCAAGAAAAAAAGCGAAGTCTTCAGCTATTTATTTAAAGAGTTAAGTGTCATGGGACAGGAAGAGAAGCCGCACCTGTAAGCATAAATGATCCTCGGCATAAATCAGTATCAATAAAAGGGGGTTCGTCCATTGGGGACTCGTTTGCTGATAAAAACCTTTAAAGGAATTACAATCATAGCGAGATGAAATACTGCAACACCTTGTGTTCACAAACGAGCTGTGGACAATAGGCAGCTCAGACAGGAGGTCAATCCATCCAGGATCATTGTGGTTCACGAACGCGTGAATAAACGTAGTCTTTCCAGCATTTTGGTCTCCTAACAACAAAAAAGAAAAGCTATCTCGCCTCAGCGCTCCCAATCGCACTGGAAATGGAAAGCAAAAAAAAAAAGAAAAAAAAAAACATTGCTGTTGCGTCTGCAGCAACACAAGACTGCGAGGAAGGTGAAGTCGAGACGCCCCAGGGATCTTCCGCACCCAAATCAGAGATCTCCTCGTCATACAGATCGCTGTTCTGAAACTTCCCGCGCTGCACGCACCCGTATTCCGTCCTTTCCGTCACCGCCACTGTCTGCACACACGACATACGAGCGACCCACGCGTGCCCTTGGCACCAAAGGCGCGGACGAATGTTCGTACTTCGAATAAATTCGATTTTTTTTGGCTCATAGATTTTGTCTAAAACTCAATTTTTGGCGGGCATGACAAGATGCCCAATCAAATTCACACCAGACAAGAAGTGAGCAGGGTGACAATGTTCAGGAACCTCAGTGGCGGCCGATGTGGGTGAGCAGCGAGGGGGTGAGGGTCGACGCAGGGCTGTGCGTGCCACAGCACACCGAGGCCAAGGGTGATGAACTGGGCGGCAACGCAGTTGTCCAGGAGCACACAGAACGGCAACAGTTCCCAGGGGGAGTTGCAACAGAGAGAGGACCTGGCAGGTACCCCTTGTGTTCTTCAAAAGGTTGAATGCCCAGTACAACCTTTTGAAGAACACAAGGGGTGCCTCTCCCACAAGGCCCTGCCACTTGTTGAAGTGAAGGTTCAAGCCACACAATCCTTTTACCAACAGAGCTTCCACATTTCCCTCTTGCCACTTCCTTAACCTCAACCCATGTGACCACATCCCAATTAGACTTACCCCAAAAAACGCTTTTTAGCATGTTCCCACACTTGTACCTTGTAGTGCGTTCTGGTGCAGCTGGCATTTATGCTAGCAGATCGTTTTCTTGTTCGCAGTGCTTTCTGGCTTTCTGTGGGAGATGCCCAAGCAGGCCATCACGGTACTGGTGCCAGTCCTCTCCATCCACCCACACAAGAACGACACCACTCCCCACATCGTCGTGGTTGTGTCGTTGTGATAGTCCATTTGTGTTGTAAATAGAGCTTGTTTCACTGGTTTTGAAATTTCTTATGGTGAAATTGTGGTAGTGGTTGATGGGCACTGAACTTGGGGTCTGGTCACAGACGGGTGATGTGTTGAACACATGGAACAGTCAGCATCAGGGTGAGGAAACACACACCAGTTGATGCCTCAATCACCTTGATCCTGTCAGGTGAACACACGAACAAGAATCCCGAGTTTGCCTCCATTGTGGCCATTTTTGGCCCACCAAATCTGATCACCCTCACCTTTTCTGGCCTCACACCATTGCTGCAGTCCCACACTTCTGCGAATGCACTTGGGTGGCGCTTTGTGCACACACAGAACTGTGATTCTGACAGCTGTGACAGGCCAAGGTCACCTGGCTTCACCTCAGTGGCAACTGGCTGCTCACCTTGTTGTGGCACTGCGTCATACACTGCACTCAGCTGGAAACTCTTCCAGTCATAAGTCTTCCTGAGAATGAAGCACCTGGAACCACTGGCAGTGCTCAGGCACAGGAGATTGGAGACTCCCAGATGTCCATCGGCAGTAATCACACACTGTGTGTCGGACACAATCACCAGGCTCCTGGATTCGAACGACTTGGCAACGTCGACAACCAAAGCAGACAAGCACTTCTTGTTTGGTTTGTGAGTAAGCACAAACACGGCCTTGTCAGGATCAGACCGGACGCAGAACGACACGCACTTCACAAAACAAGGAAACGGCGGGTCCACGCGGCAGCGAACAAACTTGAGCGCAGGCAGGTCAACAGCCTTGGTGATGAACACGCCGGTGCCCTCGCCGCCTGCAAACGAGAACATCACCACCCACCTCGAGTTCCCGTAGTAGCTCCCGTTGGCGTCGTTGTGCACGACGTAGTAGTGGTCGCGGTCCCCCCCGCCCTTGTTGGTCCCGCCCGTCGTCGCGTCCACCACCCTGAGCTCGTACGCGCACCCGCCCCACTCCACGTCCAGGTGGCGGTCGCCGTCGAGCCGCAGGGAGTGGCACACGGCGTGGGTGGTGGCGGGCCCCGTGAGGGCCAGCACCGCGGGGGACACGCGCAGCTGCACCGCGCAGTCGTGGGTGCGGCCGCCCGGGGAGGGAGGGCCGCCGCCGCCGAGGGCGGTGAGGTCCACGACGAAGCGGGCCTGGGTGGCCGCGATGTAGTCGGACCACAGGGCGCGCAGGAACGCGAGCCACAGGCCCCCGGCGTCGACAGGGGAGGGCCCCCGGAGGAGAAGGAGGGCGTTGTGTGCGCCGCATCGCGGGTGGGCCACGAGCATCAGCGACACCATTTGGGACTGCGCAGTTGTGGCTCCTTCGACTCGAAGTGGAGGTGTGCGTTGGGGCCCTGTGGTGGCCATACTTTTGGGTGGGACGGCCAATGTAGTTAACTACAAAAAATGTGAAAAATAGTTTTCTCAATCAGGACACCCTCAATCGACGTGAAACCAGTGCTCTACCCAGTTAAAACCTTTAACTTGGTACCAAGTTTCCTTAACCTTTAACTGGGTTAACTGTTAACTGGGTTTTTTTAACTTGGTAATGGTTTTCTGTGGAAAAAAAAATGTGTTATTCCTCATTGTCCAGCTCTTGCGTTGCAGGTGGTGGTGCTTGAGGGAGTGGCTTGTAATTAAAAATTTTCTCAAAGTTGTAGTGTATGAAGACAAGCTTCTCTGTCAGAGCAGGGTCAAGAGCATTGCGGTAGGAGTTGTGCACATAACCTTCCCAGGAGAAGACCCTCTCACAGTCAGCTTCTGTTGCAGCCACACCACAAAGCAATATAGCTAATTCTGAAAGGAATGGAGAAATAGCCAAAGATGCCAGCCAGTAGTTTGAGCAAGTGAGACCAGTCTTTGCACACCCAAGTTGTATTGGATCAGTCTTGGACACATGCTTAGATAGCTGTGCCAATAGCTGAGATGTAAGTTCAGCACGAGGTACCTTGCTAGATACTGGTAGCAGACCACACTTCATCCATTGGGGGTACTTCTCTGCAACTAATGTGAGCATCTGCATACTTCCCTTGGAAAAGGTCTCTGCCTCAAGATTTTTACCCAATCAGGCTTTGGGCATTAAACAGTGGGTAAAATCAAATATCCTTGATGCCTCAAACTTGTGAAGCATCTCTTTCATGACAGCTTGCACAGGCACTGTCGAATCAGGCCACTGCTGACAGATTTTGTTGGAAGCAAATGGCATGACACTGAGTGACAATGGCATTTAAAGGAGGACATGCAGCAAGGATTTTTGCTTGGGTGAGTTCCAGGCAATGTGCCATGCAACACACAGGAATTACTGTGGGATGAGATTCAATGGCTGCTTTTAACCCCTTTGTTTCAGCATGCTCATTATCACAGGTTGCACCAACAACTGTGGTTGGGGATGCCTCTGGAGTATGTTTTAAAACAAATAATGAAACAGCAATGATACCAAGCTCAGTAAAACACTCAGAAATCAAATGGGTATAATCCTCAGCATATGTGCTGTTGTTTCCCAGGTTTTTGAGTTTCCAAAGGTAAGATTCCACCTACTGTGACACAAAACGCAATGAGCTTGTTGCCGGAAATGTCTTTGCCACCATCAAAAGTCACAGCCACAGCTTCATGAGCTGCCACAAACTCAGTGAGGCCTTTCTGAAGCCAATCATACAGTAGATTAATCCAAGCATGAATCTTTTCGATTTTAACATCCTCCATACCAAAGCTGCGTGAATACCGAATAGGCCAGGATGGTATTCGAAAAACGAATATTCGGCCAAAAAAACGGTATTCGACGTTCGATATTCGAGGTGTTCTCCAACTTGTGCATACCTCAGACTAGACTGGCCGGTCCTCATTATTGATTGTTATGCGAAGGGTTTTTTTTTTTGTGGCCTCTTAGACTGTCGCAAATCCGGCAAAAAGGGACACGTACATCTTACGTTAACGGGGCACGCAAGGTACAAACACTTTATGTAGGCAACTATTAATTGTATCTACCCCCACCAATAGTGTGGGCAGACACTTTCCCACGTACAACAACAAAAGAACCGAATACCAAATAGTAACAGGCATTCGACATTCGACGAATAGTCAAAAAAAATCGAATTTATTCGAAGTACGAATATTCGTCCGCACCTTTGGTCTTAACTACAAAAAACCAACTTGGTGTTGTAGTTAACTACATTTTGTGGAGACTGGGTCTGGTGCCACAGACCCAGGAGGTCTCATCCAATGGTGGAATGAGAGGTCTTTTGAGTATTGTAAGCCCTTTGTGTGCCACTGGCTTGTTGCCAATGTGCTCACAGTGAAGCTGTGTAACTGTACACCTGGCCAGAGCTGCCAGTGTGCAATGATAATAATGGGCATGAGGAACTGTGTTCTCTTCCGACATAAGCTCCCAAGTGTGTACAAAACTAATTGCAAGGGGAAATAAGGAAGTGCACTGTGGAATTACCAGTAAAAACATGGAAAAAAAGGTAACCACCCAAAAATGTGTGACCAAAGGGAGCCACTTTTGGGTGGAGGGTAACTTAA
The DNA here is from genome assembly GCA_020536535.1 of Pelomyxa schiedti. Classification (NCBI taxonomy): domain Eukaryota; phylum Evosea; order Pelobiontida; family Pelomyxidae; genus Pelomyxa; species Pelomyxa schiedti. The sequence goes on from JAHLWZ010000803.1 coordinate 96,385, forward strand.
GTCACCATGTTAATAAATGTCTCAGACCATCTTAAAACTTTTGGTAATTGTAATCCACACATAGAGACACACAGAACTGTATGCACACTTTTGTTCAAGGCCCACATTTTACTGGCAAACTCAGACAATTTGGGTGATTTCACCCTCAGGAAGCACTTTCTGTTACAAGCATTTGACAAGTTAGGGCCGAGCATGGAAGTGGGTTTTGGACCCTCACAGTGGCATTGAATTGGGGTGAGGGTAGGTGAGGGCACTCCACTCCAACTTGGAAAAACCTGGCGTTCGCCCCTTCTCACAATGGGCCGATCCAGGAAACAACTCTTTGCGAGCTCGAACTCAGGCCCAGTGGGTGAATCTCTGCACCCTGCCCTCTCATCAGTTCACGGAACCCCCCTTTTCGGCTTGTATTCGCAGCTCATCAACACAGCACCGCGGGCTGAGAGGGAGGATGGAGGCAGCACGGAGGCTGATGGAGCGGCACGGGTGGGTGCCGGGCAGCGGACTGGGCAAGGAGTCGAACGGCATCACCAGGCCAATTGTGGCAACACTCAAGAATGACAAGCTAGGCGTACGTTGGTTTTTTTTTTCCTTTTGTAAATAATAAATGAGAGTTCCTCGCGGCACGCTATAGTGTAATGATGAATAATGATACACACAGGTGGGGGCGGGAAAACAATCATTCACGCCTTGGTGGGAGAGGGCCTATAATCAAGCAGCTTCCGGCTCTTCTACTGATACATCAACAGCAACAACTACTGCTACAGAGACTGCCCCAGCTTGTACTGTGCCTTCGGCGTATTCCGGTTCCTTTGTGAGGCCAAAACAACCAGACCCGGACGAGAGTCTGTACGATTTATCTCGGTATAAACCCGTAGCAACCTCTGTTAGCACTTTTGAGGTATCTCTTTTATACGCTTACCTTTACTTTCAATCACTCAATCAAACAAAAAAAAAAAAGGCTTTCAATCATAGAACGTGTAAAAGAGCGCATCAAACTGGTAAATTGAGTAGGCTTTTGCTTCAGGAGAAAAATTACACTGTGTCTCAAGCACAGCGTAATGAACTAGACTCAGACACCACACAACAAGAAATTCCCTCAGAGAAGAACCTTTCCTGCCCAGAAGAACCACAAACACCCACACAAGAAACACCAAATCAATGCACTCAGGATAAATCCAGTGAGGAACCACCACACCCACCACTGCTAGAGGTCAACCAAGCAAACGAAACACAGTCAAATGCACAACATACACACAACAACCAACAAGCACCTACACGCAGTAAGGGCACCACACCTCACTCAAAGGAAATCCATGTGCAGTTGCATGACAGAAATAGAAAGCGCAAAGGGAGAGGGAAACCCTCGTTCCTTGTTTCATGTGTTTCCATCCTCAACGAATGAATGAATTAAGGAAATGAAGGAAAACCTCTTTTCTATTCTGCTTTTTTTTATAACGAGTCCAGAGCTTGCTGGAAATCAGCCACCAATTCCGTTGGGTCTTCAAGACCAATAGAAACCCGCATCATCTCCTGTGACACACTCTGATCATACTTGTAGCGCCATATTATTGTAGTTTCTACGCCACCAAGGCTGGTGCAATGTGTAACCAGACGTAACTTTTAATTTTGTTGGTTAGTTCTGGGTGGAAGATGGAGTAAACCTTGTTTGGCAGTTCCTGAGCTTGTTGTGCTGTCTGTAGTTCAAAAGCGAAGCATGGAGGGGCGTGAGTTGTACAGGTTTTCCATATAACATGCGAGGAGTGTGATGGAAGACAGGGGTTATAGACTGCTTTGACCTTTTTCCCCAAATGTCAGTAAGGAAAATGGATCGCACTATCACCTTTGGGTGCGAACTGAGAAAAGTGGCCACAATTTGAGCAGAAGAACACTGGCGTTGCATTCTTACAGCAAAGGTGCGTAAACCTTTTTTTTTTACTCGATGGAAAGAAATTGCTTCACAGGTCATACTTCTAAGAAGAAGCCATGACTCGAAACTTCCTAGAACGCCCCCGTCGTGTGTTCTCCTTCTGGCCATTGAAGGATACAACATATAATCTTTACATACGAGAACGCCACCAAGAGTATCATGGTGTCCTAATAGATTTAGCTGGTTTATACTTGTATGAAATTCTTACCTCCAAGAAACTTGGTGCAAGAGTGGACTTCAATATCTGCCCCGAGTTCTAGTGATGAAAATAAGAAAGGAGTTGCAAAAGTGCTGCAGGAAAAGACTTAGTATGTTATACGTGGTTGAATAAATACCAATCAACAAGTAATATGGCTCTTTTTGCATGTACTTTGGTAGCAACTGCACGTATATCTACCATATCACAGGTAGGATTGCTTGGCACTTCAGTATAAACAAGGGAACTTTTAAAAAGTGAGAAAACATCATAGTATTCAAATCTACTGGCAATCTAGCTCGTCAAAGCTAAATTTATTGGAAGCTTTAACTTTTCCTTGCATCAAGGTAACATAATCAGCCACAATTGCTCTCGATCCAGGGTATCCAACATTGAGGGTAAGAATTTTTCTAACAAACAAGTAAGAATGGGTTGGAAACTACTGGAGGGCTACTCAGGGTGAAGAGCGTGTAAAACGCAAGTTATAGCAGCAGACCCAGAGCTGAAACACAACGCCGAGCCCCCAATAAGGCTCCCAAGAAGACCTTCCACTCTGCTTCCTGTCAACGACACCATATTAAAACAAAACAAAAGTATTCAAGGATAGAAGACGCATTACAGGGAAGAGGAGGGGAAAGGAAAGCACACTCGTTGGCTGATTGTCGCGCGAGTATATATACCTGCCGCCAACACATCGCAGCTCCTCATCGGTCTCCTCAAACACCGATGACACGTGTACTGGCGGGGCGACGTCGGTCAGAAGTGGCTCGAATCCATGATCCCCGCGAACGCAGGTGGTGTCCAGTGTGTGCGATAATGGGTCTTCTCGGCGCTTCAGGGACGAAGCCTTGGCGTCGCTTAAGGCTGCTTTCATGGCACGTGGACTCTGCAAAGTTTGTGAGACACAAATGATGAGATGCAGTAGTCATGACAAAGTAGGAGCTCAACGAACAGTGAGGAATGCTTCACAAGTTCGAGGTCCAGCCTTTGGAGTACGAGTGTTGCGTCGTCTCCAAGATCGCCCTACAACGTAGAAAGTAGACCACACCACCAAAGCCACCAACAGACCGACGCCACACCCTTCAACAAAGCCAACCGGCACCATTTTTTTTAAATCCAGAGTTTTTTAGAACTTCTCACTTTCCAAAGAAGGAGAACGCCTAAACAATGGATGATTCCGAAACAGTGCCACCGGACGTTGCGGACAAGTACGAGTTTGAGCGCCGATACAAGTGCTCCTACCCAGTGTGGCCAGTATACTACCATCATTGTCTTTTTGCACACGCCTAGGGCTAACATGGTGTCTTCTGGTTGTGTAAAAAACACAAAACCAAAGGTGAGGGAGAGGGCCACCTCGAGGTTCTGTGTTGTCAAGCGTGTGTATAAGTTGTTTGGTGACAAAGACACCACGAGAGACGCGTACAAGGAACTGCGCACTTTTATCCATTTGGGCTCTCATGAAAACATTGCTGGTCTCATTGAATACATCCTTGTAATTCAACCACCCAGAAATCATATAGCCACACTCTGAACACTCCACTACAAGCCTCGGAATTTCCCGGACTTGTTCATCGTGTATGAATCCCTGCCGGTTAACCTTTGCTCGGTAATTCGAGAGTGCGTACTTGAACCTATACATAAACAGGTCTGAGCTTGGTCCAATGTCTTGAAATTATTTCCCTTATATCTGGCAGTATATTATCTATCAGCTCTTCAAAGCTTTGTTGTGGATTCACTCTGCTGGGTTGATCCACAAGTTCGTAGACTCCCTTTTCTATGTTTTTAAAGAGAAAATTCAAGTAAGGTCAAGTCCGATAACGTAGTGATAGACGAAACATGTACCATTAAGGTTGTTACCTCCCTTCCAAATTAGCACCGACCTTTTTCAGCTGTGCTCCTTTGAGAATATTGATGGTGTTGGCATCCCAAGACCCTCACCGTATGGTAGTTATTTTTTTTCTCCAAAAAGAAAACTTAAAGTAGCAGAACCTCTTGCTAGATGGTTCGCTGCCCCTGAATTGCTTCTAGAGTGCTCACATGTGACAAGCGGTATTGATGTATGGGGTGTTGGGTGAGCTTTGGTAGATTTGAACTTAACATGTCACTCTATATCAAATCTCTAAAATGAAACTCTAAAAAGCTGCATCCTTGGAGGAATGCTAAGGGGAGAGCCCATGTTCCAAGGAACTACCACACTAAACACCCTCGAAATAATTCTCTCTTTCACTGGTCCACCAACTCAAGAAGCTCTTAGTGTACTGGAGGGCAAATTAGGAAAGTACCTCACATTAGAAGGAGTATTCCTGATGGAATTTTCTCACTACAGACAGTATTCTTGAAGCACTACATCCGCCCGTAACAGATTGGACATCCCGATTCCCTAAAGCCACAAGCGACGCCCTTGACCTTCTCCATTGTATGTTAGATTTAAACCCTCTCAAGAGACCCTCTTCATTTGAGGTAACTAATTAATTATCAATTCCCAAATACCCGCAAATAGAGACTAATACAAATATAATAACTACTAATATTAATAGCTGAACTCACGTCAACAAAGGCTCTGGCACACCCATACTTGTCAGAGTTCTCAGACCCTGCCTCTGAGCCAATTCACTCCCTGCAAGTGCACCTTCTTTACTCCACAACAGTTTCCTTGGAGAACCCAGAACAGTTCGGGGCGGCTCTTCAACCCGAGACAAATCAGTCGCTGTAAAAAAAAACAAATGTCAAAAGGTTTGCCTTTCACCTTGCTCGTGCGAGAGCGGGGCCAAGTGGCCCCACCAACACAACAGGGGCTGTGGGCCCGAGGCCAATTTCTTGCCCTCAGCGCCGCTGCGTTCGTGCCACGGTGCGGCGCCCGCAGCCCCGCTCGGTGCCTCCCACCAGCACTCGCGGCGTACGAGATCGGCCGCCCCTGGGTGGTCCCGAGGGACCCCGCCGCGGCTGTGGTGTTAAGGCTGCAGTTCCATCGTCTCCCCGGCGTCGACGACTGCTTCGTGTACTACGACTGTTCTCTGCATATGGACGGAAAGCTTGGATTCGACCGGTGCTGGGTCGTGACTTTTTCGCATACCGGGGGTGTTCTTGCAATGGAGCAGTGGCGACACAGAACAAGATGCCTCGGCTGGATCTCCCCAAACTTGGCCGTGGCACGTGATAACACAAACTCGGCCATGGCGGTCTTTGACTGCCGTAACGCTGTGGAGCCAGCAATTATGTGCCAGCTACCTGAAATGGACACAATGGCTTCGTTTGCAACAACAAGTGGGCAATACATCTCTATCAGGCTGGATTTTTCCTTCTTATTCTGCCACAAAATGGTGCGCTATCTGCTGCGTCTGGCGGTGGAGACCCAGCCATTGCCTCCAAAACACAAGGAGTAGCAGTGCCGTCCCGCATTGACGGGGGCTTATGCCGGTCTCTGGGGGTGAACTTCACTGAAGGTGGAGATGACGAGGCCATACTGCGAACTACCTCAGAAAACGTACTCTGGCTTGTTGACATTCGTGAAACTTATTCCAGTGGTACCTTGTGTATCAAAGAACGCCGACGCGGCTTCCGGAGACTTGCTTACAAGGTTTTCTGCTCCGAGCTTCACAAGATGATTGCGCCAATGTACCAGCCACCGTATAAACAACCCAGCTTCGAGCTGAGAGCCATCGAACCCGATAGACGTAAACACAAGATTCTAAGGCAGTGCAGGTCAGAACCACACAAGGTCGACACACACCACTTTGTGGAGGTCACACACCGAAACCACAGGCTCGAGGTGTTTTCCACGGATGACATGGAACACCCCTGCAACGTGATTCACAACACAACAAGGATCAGTTTCGTCTGCGGTGGTGGACTCATTGCGTTCCTGGACGAGAATGACAGGATCGACTTGGTTGATGCTGTGTCTGGCACTTTGGTTCTGAGCTGGCCTGTGCCTTCCGATTTCGAGCAGGAGACATTCACCATGTGGGTTGTGGGTGCCCATTGACACATTCGAGAAAAAAAACAATCAAAGCTAATCAAATGGTGTCCGCCAGTTGGGAACAGGCAGTCGAGGGCCTGCTCCGCCCCGAGCGGGGCCAAGTGGCCCCACCAACACAACAGGGGCTGTGGGCCCGAGACCAATTTCTTGCCCTCAGCGCCGCTGCGTTCGTGCCACGGTGCGGCGCCCGCAGCCCCGCTCGGTGCCTCCCACCAGCACTCGCGGCGGACGAGATCGGCCGCCCCTGGGTGGTCCCGAGGGACCCCGCCGCGGCTGTAGTTCTGCGTCTCAGATGCCGGGACGGCAGGGTGAAGGCCGCCACCCGAAACAACGTTTTCTGGGTTGTCACATTTTCGGGAACTGGGGGTGTTGTCGGTGTGAAGACCTGGGAGTGCCCACTTGGCAATCACGTGGGGTGGCTATCGGCGGAGTTTGCTGTGATTGAAGCCAGAGTACCCTGCGTTTCTGCGCTTCTGTTTCTCGTTGGAACTACGATCATGGTGTGCCAATTACCTTGGATGGACACCTATGGACAAGGGGGTTTTGTCCGCAACAACAAGTGGGCACTCAATCTATCTTTCACTGGAATCCAGCTCACAATTCTGGACTTAACTGGCCCACTCCTTTGCTACAAACAATGGGCCGTATTGAACATGTCGGCTACGGATCCGCCAAGTTGGGTAGACATTGTGGAGAGGGGAGACGATGAGGCAGCTCTTGGAGCGAACCGTGCAAGGGAAATCTGGATAATTGATATTCCCGAGAGTTACTCCACCCGCAGATTGTGCATCAAACAACGCCTTACTGGCTTTGGATCTACCACAAAAGGCAGGATTCTCACCTCTGACAACCACCAAGTGATAGTTCCCGTCCACCAGAGAGACTTGTGGACCCTCAGACCCACGGCAGACACCGTCTTGAGGAAGTGCAGGTCGGAACCACACAAGGTCGACACACACCACTTTGTGGAGGTCACACACCGAAACCACAGGCTCGAGGTGTTCTCCACGGGAGACATGGAACACCCCTGCAACGTGATTCACAACACAACAAGGATCAGTTTCGTCTGCGGTGGTGGACTCATTGCGTTCCTGGACGAGAATGACAGGATCGACTTGGTTGATGCTCTGTCTGGCACTTTGATCTTGACCTTGCTTGTGCCCTCGGACTTTGTTGAGGATTCGTTCGCCATGTGGGTTGTTGGTGCACACAAGAGATGAAGATAGGGGAACAAAAAAAACAAGAAAATTGCGAATGAGTTTTGTCTCCGAGCTGATCGAAACGGCAACCACGTTCGCAAGCACTTTCGTGGTCAGCCAACGAGGCAAAGTACAGCCGCCATCTTTCGCTCTGCGGGCGCGGGACCAATTTCTCGCCCTAGGCGCCGCCGTGTACTCCGCCCGGTGCGGCGCACGCAGCCCAGGTCGCTGCCTCGCCCCCGCCCTCCTTGCCGCGGAAATCGGGCGCCGGTGGGTGCTCTCCAGGCCGCCCGCGGCCGCCGTGGTACTGAGGCTGCGCTGCGAGACGATTTGTACGTCGGGGGCCGGCTGGGTGTCGTACGACCGGGAGGTGTTCTGGGTGGTCACGTTCTCTGGAACCGGCGGCGTTATCGACGTCGAGCCGTGGGGGGCCTCGTCCGGGACGTGCCTGGGGTGGCTCACGGCGAATCTGGCGGTGGTTCTGGTGGGCCACATGACAAGTCCCGGCGCCATGGGGTTCCCGATGGTTATGGACTGCAGCAGCCCCGTCGGCGGGTCGGTGGCGGCGTGCCGATTGCCTTGGATATGCTCGACGAGACAGGGCTTCGTTTGCAACAACAAGTGGGCACTCCGGACGTCGGACGATGAGCTGTGCTTGTCGATTCTGGACTTGACTACTGTTTCCTCTGGAAAATGCACTAAACTGCCAGTTGTGCATGCAGGCCGCACACAATTTGTTACTTGGGTGGACTTTGTGGGGAGGGGAGGTGATGAAGCAGCTCTCGGAGTGCCCTGGGAAATCTGGATCATTGACATCCGTGAGAGTTACTCCACCGGCAAATTGTGCGTCAAAGAATGCCTTACTGGTTTTGGAACCATCAGAGGAAGGATTCTCACCTCTGACAGCCACCAAATGATAGTTCCTGTGACCCATATAGCAGGGAGATCACGAAAAGCCACATGGACACTTAATCCCACGCCACATTCGGTCGTGAGGAAGTGCAGGTCAGAGCCACACAAGGTCGACACACACCACTTTGTGGAGGTCACACACCGAAACCACAGGCTCGAGGTGTTCTCCACGGGTGACATGGAACACCCCTGCAACGTGATTCACAACACAACGAGGATCAGTTTCGTCTGCGGCGGTGGACTCATTGCGTTCCTGGAAGAGAATGACAGGATCGACTTGGTTGATGCTCTGTCTGGCACTTTGGTCTTGACCTTGCCTGTGCCCTCCAATTTCAATGAGGAGACATTCACCATGTGGGTTGTGGGTGCTCAGTGACCAAAATCTCATTCAATCAAATTGACTTTCATGACTTGCAACACTTCTTGACAAGGACAAGTCAGTCACTCATGTGTTGCTCGTTATCCAGGAAAAAAAATAGAGTGTTGGCGTCGGGTGCACAACCAAGGTTCACCTTAGAATTCGAAGAAATTTGTGCATATCAAATTTGCCGCAGCAGATGTGCCTTGAGCCCGTCAGGGCACCAGGTGCCACAACACAGTTAGATTTTTTTTTGTTTATTACGAAGTAACACCCTAACTACGCACTCCAAGGAAAAAAAACTTTCCGCGGACGGAAGCTGGTAAAAAATACCCGTTGCCGGTACTTATGGGTTTGAGTTTTTTTTGTTTTTTTGGATTCGGTTTACCTATTGGGAAAAAAAATCATGATACACAAAACTGGGTATTTGTTTCATTTCGTTAGAGCTGTCACAGCAACATGCAACCGCTGTGCTTGTCCTTTGGTTTTGCCCGGGGATTCATGACGTTGATCTGGCGAATGAGCTCCATGAAGATCCTCTCGATGTTGATCTTCATCCTGGCGCTGGCCTCGAGGAAAATAGCGCCTCCCCATTTGGTTGCCAAGCCCTGGCCGTCCTCGGAAGTGACGACGCGCTGCTCCGTGAGATCGCACTTGTTGCCGACGAGAACGAGGGGCACTGTCGCGGCGTCCTTGACGCGCAGGATCTGGTCGTGCATGTCCGGGAGATCTCGGAACGTGCTGATTGAGATTATGCTGTACACGAGGACGAAGCCGTGGCCGTTTTTCATGTAGAGATCTCGCATTGCTGTGAACTGTTCTGTTCCGGCTGTGTCGAGGATCTCAAGCATACATGCCGTTCCGTCTACGTCGATTTGTTTCCTCTGAATTTCATGAAATTGAGTCGATTGCGCAGGCCGCCAAGGGGGAAATGGGAAAAAAACAAAAAAATACGTACGTAGGAGTCTTCGATTGTGGGATCATACTTCTCGACGAATATTCCTTGCACGAACTGCACTGTTATGGCAGATTTTCCCACACCACCCGAGCCGAGAACGACGAGTTTGTACACGTTTTCGTTACCCTTGGCTGCCATCGCGCGTTCTTTGACTTTCTTTTTGTTTTGTATCGGAAATGAAATTTTGTGTTGCGACAATCTGGCACAGATACTTTGTGCAAGTTTTTCTCGACGATCAGAGAACATCAAGTACACGAAAAAGAGGCTATATTTGTCCCGCGATGTTTGTGAGAACGCTGATTGTGGGTGATGCCATGGCCGTGGGCGGAGGCGTCGCGATGGCGGCCGTTGGCACCAGAGTGGGGACTGAGGTTTTGCGTCGGTGCTTTGGGGGCGGTGGATTCATAAGGGTCTTTTGTACAAGATCCGAGAGCAGCGTGAAGCCTTTCTCTAGTGATTGCGTGGAGGGAAACTGTACATCACGGGTCATGGCGTTCTGCAGAGATCATAGTGTTGGGAAAATAAGTCGAAAGGAAAAATTTTTGGTTGGGGATATACTTTGGTTAACTGCACCGGTAAACGGTAGTAGAGTGTAAGCTTGAGCTGTTCGTAATTTACGTCAGGTGCAGCGGTGACTTCTGTGGGATTGTGGGATTGGTATTTTTTGGGCTATTTTTAAAAGTTGAGAGACTTACTTAGTAATTGAACTGACCAGTGCTTGTTGAATACAAACTTGTTTTGAACGAGGATGAAGATGTGCTCAGTGGTGCACAGGAAGACCTGCTTACCAGCCAAGGGCACGTGGAAGATATAAACTTCACTAGAACCTGCCGCACCACGGCGAACATACTTCCCGGATTCAATATTCTCAAGAATAGCTCTCCCTTCAGCCTTCTCGGCACTATAAGTCTGGAAATTTGGATTTAGCATGTATCTCATGCACTTGCAAGCAACCTCAAGTGTTCTATCAGGTGGTATGCAACGAGGTAGTCTACGACGGGACCCGATACAGTGCACTGACGTCGAAGTGGTGTTCTTAAGACCTTCTGCTGTCTTACCCACAAAATCAACGAGACCCACGGTGGGTTTGACAGGCACTCTACATAATTAGCAAAACGGTAGCACGGGATTACAGTTGGCATACCCTACCAAACCCTTTCCAACTCCTTTTAGGAATCCCTTTGCCCCACCTTCTATTGCCCCTCTAACTGGATGTTGCTGCCACAAGTTAAATATAAACCAAAGAAATGGGCCTCAAGTACCACTATACCAGCGACTCCTGTAACGAATCCCTTGCCGATTCCAAAAACACCAAGCCCAAATCCATGAACAAGATGTTTTGGTTTTTCCTGGAAATATTTTGAGAAAACAGTCTTCAGGTGGAAGGTGACTTGACCTGGCTTTGAATGGATCTTTCCATCTTCCAGTCGGGATCTAAGGCAAGCGCGCCTAATCCCTTTCCAATACTGTCAGCAATCTTGGCTGTACTATTTGCTAAAGCGAATACAGAATGATCGAGCATACTTAAAGTACCCTAAATGAGGTGTAAAAAAAAAAAAGAAAGAAATTTCTTCCGGAAAAAACCTTGGCAAGGCCACGACCAAAATCTTTTGGGCTCTTGATGATACCTTTAGCAGGCTCATGGAAGAAATCAAAAAACCTTTCCACTGTTGGTCTGGGTTGTTTAAAATTTGACCTACCCCGTTCCAAGATTATCTAGTAGGGAGATTGGACTCCCAATCACGTCAAAAGAGCCAAGCAGTTTGTACAGCTGTGATAGTGCCTGTTGTCTATAATGCATCAAAATTCGGTTGACTAACTCATCCTGTGTTGCAAATGGGTTCCTGTGAAACCAGTTGGAAACGACAAGGGCTTGCAGAGCCTTACCGCAGAAGAAGACAATTAAATTTTAGGGATGCATTTTCTACTTGGAGTGCCGAACTGTTCCAGTGAGTACTAAGTCCTTAATGAGAATAACGTACGTTGGAAGAGCAAGGAAAGGAGCGATAGAGTCATCAATTGTGTCATCCTTTTGTTGCACACTGGAATTGCTGAAGAAGCTGAAGTTTACTTTGATTGGGTTCAAGTGAAGGGTATGTAGATAAAGCATCACTGAGGGCACATACTGAGCTTTTGGGTCTCTGGAAACAACTAAGAACAGTAAAAATTGCATTGAACCTAACTGATCTCTTAGCTTGAGAATGTCTAGATTTACATTGACAGCGCTCAAAAGGTGTTTGATCCAGCTCTCCTCTAAGTTGAGGTCCATTTCTTGCACCAGTAGACATATGTACCGATACATTTCAACTTGGGGGGCTTTGCTTGTTTGCCCCTCAGTAGGGTCTTTAGGAGGATATAGTTTGATCAGAGTAAAATGCAGAAACGGCTTGGCTGTGCCATCAGTGGGGCGAAGGAGAACTGGGAAAGGGGTGCGGTATAATTGGTTGTCAATCTGTGTGATTTTAATACTAGTCGATAGCGTTGGAAAAGAACCTGTAAGGATTCAAGAGTCACTTGCATTTTCATATCATTTGAACTTAGAGCCCAATCTATTTTGAGCGAATCCAGTGATATGTATGCTAGTTCTTGTGGTATATGGTCTACAAGGGAAAGACCAATTCCCTCCAAGTTGAGAGAAATCGCATAACGCAGTTGTCCACGTTCCTTAAATTCGTGATTCCAGACTTCAATGAATACAAGTGATCTACCTCAGTAATAGCGAGAGTACCTTCCCCAATATTTGTTGCACGTATAACCCTGGTTGGACCATCAGCATATGTTTCAACTTTGATTGGAATTCCCTGAAGAGATATAAGGAGAGGAATTAACGATTGAGCATACATCAGCACTAGGTGGTTGATAGGTGCCAAATACATCAATATTCAACTGAAAAGATTTGTTACTTGGCATGACATGAACAACAAGTTTGTGGGGGAGAGTCAATTCATCCCAGGTATAGGGGATTGCTGTCATTGAGGGAAGGATTTCGAAGGTTTCAAGTTTCTAGGAGCTTATGAGTCCAAAGGAGAAAGAAATAAATGATACATCTTGGTGAACAATAAGGGTAAATGCCGAACGATTTTCGATTCGGTATGGTGGGACAAAATCTGCCTCTGGGGTGAAGCATATGTATGTCGTTGCCAAGACTACTTTAATATTCACTGGAATCAAGTAGACTGCCACAGCAGAACGGACCTTGACTGCGAAAGAGCCTAATTTATCTACAGGAATAGAGCCGGACCTGTGAAAAATGAGTACAAAGTTATAACAATGACGAATGTATCTTACCACATTTGACCTTCTTCTGGTATTGTTAAAATGAGATATTTGGCAAGGCTAGAGTCATGCCAGTTGAAGTTGTTCACACTTCCACGAGGAAGGGGTACCACACATTGGGAGTCTTTCTGCCGGATGAGTAGGTCTCTTTGTGACTCATTTGATATCACATATCTGGGGCTGAATGTGACTACTCGTGTTCTCCAAAACTGTATGGCTGTGAGTTGAATGTCACTTCCATTTTTCTTTAATTCGCTTTTGCTATCTTGACCTTGTTGGGAGCAGGCTTTATCGAAATCCCAACACAGAACAGTGGAATGGGCTGTTTTCCTGGACGTGGTTTAGAGTCTTGAAGATCAAGTGTCTCGACAGAGTTCTGTTTGTTCAAAGCTATGCCCTGTTTGCTTAAGAAACAGCTTGAATTAATAAATATGATATGCCTTGGACCAAGCAGAGGAGCCAACTTTAATTTCTAGCTTGTGGGCAAGTGGATCCCACTTTTCCAAGGAAAACATGAATGGAGTTTCATCAACACAAGGTTTGAAGCCAATACGTCCATCGGACTCTGGTATGATCTAAGCACCAACATGGGCAGTGGGAAAATAAACCTGCAACATAATGCCCTGGGGCGAGTCTATGGTCTTCACTGAACCCAACAGGAGAGCGTGTTCGGAAAAGCATGGGGAGGCCAGTTTTGTTTACAAGCCAGAACCTAGGTTGGAGATATTGAGATGTGTATTTTAAGCAAGAGAAGCAATACGGGCAAGTTATACGAATCATGAGGGAACCACTCTGTGTACTTCATACATTTAAAAAAAAAATAACCAACGATAGTGTCTACCGTAATTGGTGAATGACTAAGAACAGAGGTTCTCGTTGATGATCCAAGGCAGGCAGCATTGAAATATTTTCATTTTTAAGATTAAAGTCCAGTTCCATTGGCTTTGTAGGTGCGAAGTCTACGTTTGGTTATGTAGGATACAAACTAACTTGTAAACAACGTTCAATAGTCACAAAGAAGGAAAGCGAAGGTTTATCAGGGACATCATGTATGGGTGTACTATGTTCTGGGGGTTGCTTCCCCTTATTTTTGAAGTATTAGAAACCCATCATGCTGATATTGGACGATGATTACCTCAAGACAAACAGTGTTTGTATTAGTGTCTAAAAGACTCCAACACAGCTGAACTGGGAGTAGATTCTCAAAGAATAAAGGTGCGTGTAAAGAAACTCGAAATTCGTGACATGAATAATGCCTTGGTGAAAGTTTAAAGAAGGCATCAACAATTCTGGTGAAACCTTCCCTGTAAATCAACACCGCCTTCACGGGAAATGCAACACTGAAAAGAGATTTCCTTGCGATAGGAAGTGTCCTTTGTAGAACAAATGAGTTGAGTACTGGCACGGAAAGTTTCTTTTGTCAATAACTTGAGCTGTTTCCACTCCAGTGGCGTTGACCATTCAAATCCAGCATGTGGTCTGAGTGAGGTTACTTGGGTACAAGATGGGAATGTACCTTATTTGGATGACACAGTCACGTGAGAGATGTATTGGTACAGGGATAGACTTTGTTGGTGCTTTTACGTGTGGTAAGTTACTTACAGATGGGAATAATTTACCTAAATCTGGATCAGTAAAGTCAGACTCTGAACCTCGTTGAACAAGTACTTCTACATGGATTGTGGAACAATTTTCAATGACTAGATTCGAACGGACTGTGAGAACTTTACTTCCTTTTCTGTAGCCCACCTTGAAAATTTAGCAAGTGAGCCTAATGAGCAGGATTACCTCGCAAATGACTTTGATTCTTGGTGTGTCTTCCGTCAGTGGTAGTGTGTATGTTCCGATTCTTAGGGGAAAACCAACAATTGGCTTGAAGGCTCCAACAATTTGAAAAGAAATCTGGCGCTTATCCTTGTTTGATTTCTTTTTTGACAGGCCGCGGGGACTTGCAGCTTGTTCATGTAGAAAGTCAGGGAGTCATCACTTTGGGTCTAAGATAACTTACTTGCTGGTTTTGACTCTGAGCAGCAGACACAAAATTTCACCATTGGCAAATTTATATGACCACATTTTTGGCATAACCACGACAATTCAGTTGGCTCATCAAACTTTGTTATGGGAAGGTCTGGAATAGAGGTGGATAGATGCCTCATAAAGAAATGGTATACCTAATCGTTTTTGCATTTCACTACAATCCAGGCATACCCTCAGGGGACCTGTGCCAATCTTAGACTTAGGTGGGCAACATTGTGCACAAAAGATCTGCCAACAGTTACATTGAATACATGCATATTATTTCAAACCTTTCCACAAGCTCGGCAGTGATGCTTAAAACAGTGTTAGATCTGAAGAAGTAGAATGTGCACACACCCTACGGAAGAATAAACTGAAGTCCTTGTGGCACCGGCGACAGGAGGTGGTTGCCATATCCGACTCCCAAACTTTTTTAAAGTGTAAGACACAGAAAAATAATAATTTTTCAACAAGCTAACCTGATGCTGAACAGAAATTATTTCCAGGCAAGACAACAGAAAGCAGAGAGGCCTGTGTCCAAAGTAAAATAGATATAAAGAAGCAAAAGAAGAAACTTGTGTTCTAATCAAGTCCTGTGAAATGAGCAGAACCTCCTCTTCACCTGGGGGGAGAGGCTTGGTGTCACGCTTTTTGTGGTTTTGATTTCACATCAGAGATGCAAAATGAAAAACGTGAAGTACTTCATGAGGTAACCAGAACCACATCATCACACCAGTTTCATTTCGAATATGGTACGGTCTTATAAGGGAGCGTGAAGCAATTGAATGCTGAGTGAAGGTGGCAGAAAGTTCATCTCCTTCTATGGAGGCAGACGTAGTGGATGAACTTGTTGGTGTACTGGATACTATTTGCAACGAAGTCAAGGGATCATGACCTGAAGATTCTTTGTAGAAATCTTTAATCCATATATTGTAGGTGTTGATGCATGTGTCTATGAAGGCACGGGTAATGCTTAGATCAACACGAATTTCAGAAAGGAGAGATATTTTCAAGGCGTCACTGTGAGAACGCTTCATCTGAACAAGGTCAGTAAAAAACCAATTCTATTCAAAATACTCTAAGTTGATAGGCCCATGGTTCTAATAAAGGTTCCCATCGTCCATTGTTGTTGTTGAAGTACTTTGCTCGAAGGAAGCTCAACATTACAATGTTCCACTACTAAGGTCAGTGTCTCAAACCCTTTCTCACAAACATACTGTAGTAGAAGCCGTCATGTCTAAAGTAAATGTGGTCAGCGATAGTTTCAAAAGAGGGGCTATGTCGTTGGTACAATCATCAATGAGTGTAACTGTGGCACCAGCACAAGACACACACAGCTGATTTACAAAGTCAGAGTATAAAAAGTTGCTCTTTGGAATACTGTTTGTGAGAAATGCTCCTCTGTGTCGAGTTGAAGGTCTGTGGGCTCTAGACCTGTCTCACTACTCGCCATTGTGGAAGGTGAGGACGAAGCAGATAAACCATCTGAGTCCGTTGTACTGCTAGGGGGCTCATTTGTGGAACTTGCTACAGGTTCAGACATGGTAGAATCCGAGGGTAAAAGGTAACTAGTTGCATGTTTGTTGTGCTGGAGAACGTGTTGGGGAGTTGAGACAGCTTCGGAAATTGTTGTAGGAGATCCCGAGGCCGGCACTGCCGGCTCACTGGGAGTGGGAGGTGCTTTTGAAGTCCAGGGTACTATTGACGCAAATAATTTAAAGTCCTTTATGGTGAGTTAGGCAGGAAGTTAACTGTGTATGTAAATAGGGATCCAAACCTGGTAAGAGAAAACAATACGTAAAGGGTTAAGATGCAGCTCAGAGGATACGTTTGATTTGCTAGACATATATTCAAAGTGAGCATCAAAGGGATCCACAATAGACACAGCTGACTCCAACTGGAATTGAAAATTGTTTTTAGTGAATTTGAAATTGATAAGTGTTGTTTTGTACAGTGGCCTGAATTCGATTTGTATATAACTGTGTATTTATCCAATTAAGGATCCATCTTTCCTCTAGTTTTGTTGCTGTGTAGTCAACTTGGATTGATGCTGTTATAACAACACATTCACTGTCTGGGTTATTCATATCCTCCAGGAGGTGAATGGTGGGGGATACAATGTTCACTTTGACAACAATATCGATAGATGTTTGTGATTGAACTGGGGAAGAAGTGTCCAAGGGTGCACTAAGGGTTGATGTGAGTGGTGGCTCTGTGGCAGAGGAAGGTAATGCCTCTGAAGCCGCAGTTGTGGAAAGACTTTCAGGGGTAACTTCCGGAGGTGTTTCAGGAAGCTGGGTATTAGAAGGAGTCATACTGGAGTCGGATGATGATGATGAAAAGAGAGAAAGACTTTCAGTGCTAACAGACGATGTCAATGGTGGATTTGAAGTTATTGGGGCAAAAAGTGAGGATACATTGAGAGTGGGTGTTGTTGAGGGTGTCAATGGCGGTACTTCACTTGACATGACAGGGGGTGTTGTGGGATGCGTGATTGGTGATGGGGGTGTTGTGGGATGCGTGATTGGCGATCTGTTTTCCGGTGATATGTGAAGAACTTCTTGCCCTAGAGTAGTGAGTTTCCCAGGTGTCGATGTGGGTACAGAAACTGTAGGGTTTTCACTTGGCAACTGTTTTAAGGTATTTGGATCCTTTACTCGGTGTTTATGGTGTTTGCGTGTTTGTGCTTGGAGGTTTTCTTTCGTTAGTTTAGAGGCACTGGGTTTTGGAGGTTGTTTTGGGGGTTGTGTATGAACTGCCCTTCGAGAAAGCATGGCCTGCAAATTATCCCAAAATAATTTTAAATAATTCTAAAGACTGTTAAAGAGGTTTGTTTTTGAAAACGGCAACCTGGATTTCTGTCACTTTCTTTAGCTCGATAACACCTCTTGCATGGTTGATGGCTGCGTCAATGATTTGCTTCTGGTCAGGGGATCGCTGATATTTGAGTCTAACTTGAGTTTCAGTCCCTTCAGAATTTGTAAGAAGTGCTTTATTTGGAGGACCCAGTAGTACCTAGTTCACTACTAATAAGAAAAAATAAAGAAAATCAAATATAAAGTGCAGCTTACACGATGTTTATTTTCAACTTCAATACGAGTGTCCTCCATTTTAAGAGATGAGCAGGAAAAGTCAATCTATACGAACCCCGATTAAAGAGGCATGAGACAAAAAACGACCATACAAGGAGATCAGAGCTCTCTAGAGTTTGGTATGTAGTATCAATGTCACAGATGGCAAGCCTTACAACTGGTTTAGATTGCAACCTAGGTTTGTGGTTCATAATGAACAGAAAGTCTCAAATCTGGTTGGTATACGGGTCTATAGAGGAAAGTTCATGGCCTTTGCAGAAACCAATTGAGAGTTCGTCAGCTACAACATGAATGTCTGTATGGAGAGATTTGAAATTCCGAAAACTGGACACTTTTTCAGGTGTGGACTGCTGAGGGGTGGTTAAAGAGAACTAATCCCACTTCTCTCTCTACCTCTCCAGGTTTTCCTTCTTCAAGGGAGCTTGTGGTGATTGTTGCTGCCTGCTCGAGTATATTGTGCTCGTATATGTTGAAAATCACATTATATTGCCCTTCATTGACAATCAATCCAAAGGGGGTTAGCTTACAGGCCACCTGAATAATTTTGTGAGGTTGTTAAGGAAGTAGGATAAATATAACTTTATATAGAGGCACAGTAGCAAGAACGGGAGCTGTTTCTGCTGTAATAACAGCTGGAATTAAAGGCATGGTTGCTGTAAGCGCTAGGTCAACATCATACAGCTACAGAAAGTGAACTCGAAAAAAAAGCAAGAAAGTAAGTTAAACAAAACCATTCTCCTTCGGTTAATGCCATAGAGATTTTCGCTTCCCTCCCACACAAGTGAGGTTCCATTGAGTTTTGCTATTTTTATGCAAATAGTCTCAAAGGTAAGTGGGATTCTGTCCTGTGGATCTCGTCAACGCACATGCTTGCCAACAGGTTCAAACCTCAAATTCACTAGAAATAGCTATTTGACCCAAATCAAGTGACACAACACTGGTCGATGAAGAACTCTCAGGAACAATAACATTTGGGTTATCAACAATGACTGTATATCTCAGCACTTGCACGATTTAAAAAACATCCACATAAGAGTGGGGGGAAATACATTTCTGAGTACTACTGCTGAAATTGGAAACGGCATTTCTTGCCATTTCTTCTGCCCTATATGCATTTTAACTGTAACGAATATATTTGTAGTCTATACCTATTTGCAGTAACACCCATTGACTTGCGAAATGCAGATGAATATTTCTGAAATTGTTTATAAAATCCTATGGGAAGTGAGTTTCGTCAGGCTACCTGAATTTCGTCAAGGAATCTGGCCAAATACACAAACTGTAACCCACTGATGTTGCACTCTAAACAACATTATCAAATTGACGTTATTGTAGCTACCTAATTGAGCAGTCTTGCCAAGTGATTTATAGGCTAAGTTAACCAAAGACTGCCTACATCGGGGTTGCAGGCTGACAATTTCAGGCCAGGTCCTTCCTTGTGGAGTCATATCTTGGATTGCTACACTGTGCAAACATCCCTGTAATTTACTATAGTGAGTTTTCATGCTCGTAGTTGAGGAGGCCATACCACAACAGAGTAATCTGTCAGAGTACGGTCTATTGTAAAAGCTAAGTTACGGAACACAATTGCAGCAATATTGGCAATATCCGTTACTAAGAACACTTGCAACAGTTGTAGAGAAACTTTTGTCTGAACTAAGGTAAGAAAACTAGAGCAATGTAAAAAAAAATACATGTAATGTGCTCTCCTCAGAAGCGGGAACCGTGCTGGTAGTGGGTTCAGGGGTAACTTGGGGCCTAAAGCGAGTGACAGGAGAAAAAGTGTATGGTTTGGCTACCCATCCGCTTTAACAAAAGTCCTATCGAGAATTTGAAGTAAAGATGCCACTGTTCGATAGTTACACTAATCCACTGTTAGAAAGAAAACTGTTAGGGACTCTGACATAGAAGTTAAGCTGATTCATGTCAATTGCAATTTCCTCCTTTGTTTTATGACTGTCAGAAACCTATGAGAGATCTCAGTCCTAATAAAGAGGAAAGGTTTTCCTAACAAGCTGTGAGGACTTGTAAGTAATCTTTATCAAGTCATTTGTAGATATCTCACTTAGACCCTCTGGACAATGTGAGATAGCCAGATATTTTTTGGTGCCTGACACTTTCTCACAGAAGTTGTCTTCAACTAAGAAGCTGCGTACACTAAAGAGAGTGAGAGGAGCCTACTTAAGTAAATGAAAAACCTTGCATTGATAGTGTAATATGTTGGCTCTTTCTCCAATAAGAATCGGAAACTGGAAAAGGCAAATGTGCATAAGTTATCTTCACCTTCTGAAGCTTTGACATGTGCGATAAGCTTGTCAACAGTGAAAAAAAAAGTCATTTTCGTTCCTAGCTGTTGTTCCACAGGTGTATTTTCAACTTGCTAACAGGGTATGAAAACTCACATCTTTTACATAGAGGCATACCTCTGGGGGTTTTCTGGGTGATGTAAAAATAGATGCAACATCGGTAATTTGGTTGAATTTTGTGGGAGTAAAATTGGGAAAAACAAAAGCCTCCTGAAGTTCTCCTTGAATTCTTTTATACTATTAGCCAAGGTTCAGATGGAAAGACAAGAACCAAACCTGTACTTAGGAAGCTCCTCAGAAATTATATTCCTTAATTGCAGCATAAAACCAACATCAAAACGATCACAGAAGAGAATTTTTGGAAGATCTTCCTCCTGTGGAATTCAGTAATAGAAGGGAAGGAAAGAAGTAACCTTAGGGTCAGCCCAGTTTTCATTGTAACGTGCCAGAAGAACTCGGGCTTGACAGAGGAAAATGATGAAGTGGTGATAAAACTCACTATTTGGATCTTCCTCATCTTTTTGATGAAACGCTTCTTTGGTCAGAGATAAATTTTCCTAAGGCATTCATTATCTTGTGGACTAATTGATGTTTTGTACCAGTTCAACAACACCAACAGTACAGTCTTCAGAGCTGAAATTGTTGGGAAATATTATGCGTGGGTTCTATGGGATAGTTACACTTTAAGTTTTAAATTGCAAGGAAGGCACAGTTATTGAAATTGTAACTCCCAGTTTTTTTTCCTTCTCTAAACCGTGCTTCAAAAGTAATTTGGCTTGATTTGTAAGCTGGCCAATTCGTTTCCAAGCAGCACCACTTGGGCTCAGGTAATCAACTAAGATGGTGTAAAATTGATTATGATTGTGACAATGGAAATGTACTTAAGGTATCAATCAGGGGGGCATTGTATATTAACCCAACATTTTCCATTGATAAGTCAACTAAGTAGTCAATATCTCTCTGAAATGGCTTGTACTCGAACTTGAAGGTCAGCATGTTGCCCTCTCCCCCCGGGGTTGGAGAGGTCAGCATGTTGCTCTCTCCACCCAGGGTTGGTGTTGTAGAAATTGGGAAGAGAAGGACAGGAAACTTAGTATCAGGAGTGCTGTGATCGTGGACAGTAATTGTTCTTAATTCTGCCTGAAACTAAAGTAATACAGTGAGAGGGGAATTTTGGAAACAAGATACTCAACTACTGCAGTGTTTGAACTATGGAAAAAAGAAAGCTGAATAGAAAGATCATTGAAATCAATTATGGCAAGAGGCTGTCTGTTCTTGCGAAGAGTTACTTTTCCCCTGTGGAGGTAGTATTTTGATCGCGATTGTACAACCTGGTTCTCCACATTAGCGGCAATTAGAAGGATTGCATTACATCATGGAAGTCATTTGAGAGAGGTATTTCAATGACACTACAGAAGACTTCTTTCTCCATTTCAGGAGTCAGATCCATCACAGCATCAAACTGTGACAGTCAGTGATAATTTTTGTGGCGCTTTGGTGGATACTTCTGCTGCTGTGGGATCTGATCGTGTAAAGCTGAGAACACGGGAAAACCAGCCTTGCTGATTGCGCTGCTGCTTAAGTTCGGCACACTTTCTCTCCAAAAATTCCTGCTGATGTTAAACACAGCTGTGATATGAAGGAGCAACCTTATCATACTTGTATGCTTGATGAGCAATTTCGCGCATGCTTTGTAATCATTAACAAAAATGCAAAAGAAAGGGAAAGTGTAATACAATGAGATTTGTTCATATGTTAACAAAGTTTCCAGCTCAGTAAGTCGTGCAAGTTCAGAGGGTGTCATCTGGTGTGCTAATCAACACTGATAAATTGGAGTACATCCTACTTTGACTTCGGCAAGAAGTTTGCGGTACAGAAGAAGGTACTCTTTTCGATATTGAATAAATTGTTTTATGTATGACCATTGGTTCACTTTCTTGGCTTCTTGAATGTCAGAAAGTTGAGCCTTTGCTGCAGCTTGTTAAAAGCATTGGCTGGATATTTAGAAAATTTAACCAGCATATTGAAACCACTTAAGAAGGTTATCTTTTGGACGCCCAGAGGGTTTCAATTTTCGGTACTAATACTACTTAGTATAGATTGAAAAGAATAAAGGTACTTTTTCACCCAGACCATAGTCTGACCATATATCCAAAAGCTAGAGTACTGGTAAATTTTGAAAATGAATGTTAACAGGTACGCACTTCCATAAAGTCTTTGTACTGGGTGTCATTAAGATCAAAATCAATCTCATCTAGGTCCAGCTCAAAGGCAGTCTCTGGGAAAAGGGGATCTGGTATCTTATTTCTGTTTATGGTCATCTGAAGGTGTTCAGTCTTGCGTTGAAGAAATTCTTTATACCTTGGCCTTCCATGATATATTCTTCACTATATAGCTGGATGCCTCACTTTCGTTTTGCCCCTTGGGTAATTTAGTTATTAATTGTGCCATAGATTGGGAGTCACACAAAGGCATCCAGTTGTGCCATGTAGCTCTCTAAACTTCCAGGTGTCAAGAAGGAGGCCCCACATTGCCAATACGCAGATAAATTTTTTACTTCCACAAGCTTTTTCTGTAAGATTGGGCAAGTTGTTGACAGAATAATACTTTGTGAACAATATTTGAGCCACTCACTGTACATGGATTCCAACTTGAGTCAGTAGACTGTGCCAATACGTTTTCCACAACTATACCAGCAACAAATGGCCTCTGTGGGCAACATCAGAAAACGGATGCAAAAAGATTTGTGAGACAGTAGGGTTTGTTGTGTCATCTTCATATCTAATGTGCAAGTTATTGACAGAAATCTGTAAATTATCCATAATTTCCCCCCCTACTCGCTGGGAGAAAGAGGCTGCAGGATTATCTTTGTGATATGAGAAAGCCACCACACAGAATTACATGAAACCTTTCACACAACTTTCTTCCTGCTTAGATGCTCGCAATAGTTCAGCAAAAGCGAGTTTGGATTGCTTTGCTTTTTGTAATCTCTGTTCTTCAGCAGCTGGATCATACTTGTAGAAACAAAGCAAATAGCCAAACAAAGAAGGACGAAAATAAGATAACATTTGGCAATGGTTGGCATCTTTACATCATATTTTGGACCAGCAATGATGCAAACTCTATCCACAATCAATTTGGTTGGCTTGGTCTTCAAGCAACTCCAAGGTAACTCCAATTGAAATTTCCCAATGAATCCTTCCAGTCCCATTGGCCCCAAGAAAGAAAGAAAGAAGGCAGAAAACCCAAAAAAGGAAAGAAAAAGAGGAAAAGCCAATGAAACGAGGGGGGGGTTTGCAGTGCTCACCACATTTCACAGTTATGGGTAAATTAAGTGTCAAGTACAGTGAATCCGGCTTGAGCCTAAGATCTCTTAACACCAGCTCGCCCGAGGACAGATTCACGGCCATGTTGGTGCCCAGGCCCTCAACGAAGTTGCCCAGGTACATGTGCAACAGATTCCCCACAACTTGGCTCGCAATCACGTTCATTTTCGGCTAAGCACTACGACGCACCGAGTCACGCAGCACCCCACCCTTTCGAGAATGTCGGCCGACGACGCACCACCCCCGTATCCTTTCGGCGTTTACTTTCGTAAGTCTGATCAAACTTTTGGGCAAAATCAAAAATTGGTGGTGGCCCGAGATTGATTCGGTTTCTTTTTTTTCGTTTGCTGGCTGTTGTCTGGGCTTGCTGGGCCCAGCTGAGATGAGGAACCTCACGAGATCTCCACCGTGAGACCCAAGTTTTGCGTGATAGGTGTTTAGAGGGACTGTTTCGTTGCGCCTACATCCGCAGTTGGTGTGGGTGTGGTAGTAGTGTCTTCCGTGCTGGTACTAGCCGTAGTTGTTGTTGAGTCGGACTTTGTTGGGTCCGCTACAGCAGATGGCGTGGTTGCAGTTGCGTTTGCATTTTCAGACGAAGTTGCAACAGTGTTGGTTCTTTCGCTTTCGTTTTCGTTTTCCTGAGGCAGCGGTGTGCTTTTTCTATTCTTCCCTTTGCTGATTCTACGACGTTTGGTGTCACCGTTCGATGCACAATTTTCAGAGGCAACGACACTTGTGTCTGGTTTAGTCTCTGATCTCTTGTCCAAGATGAAGTTCCTTGGCCTCCTCCTACTGTGCGGCATCTGGAAATGAAATAGCGCGAACTCTGTGGCACTGATTGTTTCCCTTTCTCCACTTTCAGCTCTGATCCGCAGTTCAAACTACCAGTGTTTATCTGCTTTGCAGTTGTCAGCATGTTTACTAGGTGAGTCTTGAGGAGTCTCCGACTCACCGCTGGGATCTCCCCCAAAAACTTCATTTATACGAAACACAAGTTTCACCGAATTCCAGGAAGAGGAAAAAACAGAGATTAAAGAAACCTGATGGGTCTTGGTGCGTCAGCGTTGTCGCCAGAGGAGCAAGAGGCTATCCGTGTAAAGTATGGAAGTACGTGGTGCTCATCTAGTTGCAACTGGGACCACAAACTGCATACAAAAACAAAAAACGATTTTGCTGAACTGATCTCCAGCTAGTGCCTGAGGATAAATTCGCAGTTATTATAAAGAGTTTCAAATCGCACGCTGGAAATGACAACAGAATCACAAAGACCGCCTTTTTATCCATTCTTTCTGGGGTGATGTATGTGGACCTGGCTGAAAAGGTAAAAAGTCCTTCTGTGCGCTGAATCAACGTGAAAACCAACAAAGAACTTTTCGTGACTCTTGTGATGCTAGATTTTTGAATCCTTTGACAGGGATGGGAGTGGCTTCATGGAGCTAAAAGAATATCTAGAAATGATGGGTGTTACGCATGGTGGCACAATTGGTATGAGTCCCGCATGAGAAAGTGTTCTGACTTCTCAATCAGATCAAAAGCTTGAAGGTTTCCATTTCTATTATAGGTATCAAACTTACGGGCATAGCATCATTCCATCTCTTTGACAAAGATACTGATGGGAGAGTCTCACGTGACGATATTAAGGACATGTTTATTATGACTGTGAAGCAGGTTTCATTCATACATGACATACTGGAGTTTTCCTCACCAGCCGTAGAAACGCGTTGCCAGAACAGGAGGTTCCTCCGCCTCTGTAATTCTTGACAATGCTGCAATGGAAGCAATTGACAAGGTTATTGATTCCATTTTTACAAAACTGGACACCGATAATGTAATCCATCTCTTTCTCAACGCCATCACTTATCGTTGCTTTAGAGTGGTTTCTTGGACCTGGAGGAGTTTATAGCAGGGTTTACAAAGTACCGCGATGTGTGCGGCTTCTTCAAGCAATTCTAGGCACTGTTTGAATATAAAATTACTGTTCTTCCACCATTGCTGTGAGTTGTTAGTATCGCGAACCCACAGAGGCAGCAATAACCCAAAACAGATACATATTACTACCAAGTTCACTCCCTTCGCACCAAATAACAGACAATGTAAAACCAAATTCCCTTACCCCTTTTGTTGTTCCTAAATTGGCTGAATAAAAAAAACACCAGACCGCCGATCCTGAGCGACGATAACGAAAAGTCCAGCGTTCCAGTCTGTTGTTTATTTTATTCAGCCAATTACAAACCGAAAGTTTCGACGAAGCATCACGATGAGGGCAACACCACGCCGCGGTCTGCTCGTGGTGCTCTTCGTGTCGGTGGCGGTGCTGTGCGGTGGGTCGTCGGGAGAGGTGCGGGGCGCGGTGCGCGGGGGCTCCACGAGGGCGGCGGGTCGGGGAGCCGGCGCCGGAGCGGGGGCAGTGCCCACGGTGGAGGGGGGCGCGAGGCCGGTGTTTGGGTGGAAGGTCCTGGACGATGCCAATGGCCCTGCCCCGAGGAACGTGATGCAGACTGCATATCAAATCCTTGTCGTCAATGTTGGTTTTTATTTCTTAGTTTTTACTTTTTATTTTTGTTTTTGTTTTTTTTTTTTTTTTTCAATGTTTGAGGAATCCGTGCTGCCACGTTCTTTCAAAATAATAACAATAAAAAAAAAAAAAAAGAATGAGGGAGAACTTGTTTGGGATAGTGGAAGAGTTTCTTCAATGCAATCACAAAATGTGGTGTATGGAGGACCAATGCCGCTACTCACTAATTCATATTACCAGTGGTCTGTTAGAGTGTGTAGAGAACATCCCCCCCCTCCCCTTTCAATATTGCATTTGAGCATACTTTTCCCTTTTAGTAAAATGCCTATTAGGTGTGGACTAACTCTGACGAAAGCTTCTCCTTCACTGGGCCATTTTTAGTTGTGAGTTCCAGTGAACTAGATAATGCCACATGGATTGGCAGTAACTCCATCACTATGAACGAGATAAGGAAGGTAAAGTTGGATATTTCTTTACTGTTTATGTAAAAGACATAGGAATTTACTGTGCCCTCTTCTATTCGAACCGCCATTGCTTATATCAGTGGCATTGGATACTATGAACTTTATGTGAATGGCGAATCTGTGGATCCAACACGTAAACTTGATCCAACCTGGACTCTGTATGAGGTATTGTGCACTGTTACATGTAATATCCTTTGAGGTCTCATTTAGAAACGCGTAATGTATGTAACATATGATGTCACATCTCTTTTGTACAACGGAGGAAATAATGCCATTGGGGTTATGCTTGGGAATGGCTGGTATTCCCAGGTGTGCATGTTTGGTTTCTGTGGATTTGATTCCTGATTCTTCCAGGACCAATGGATTTCGTGCCAATCTGAGTCACGTTATGGTCCTCCAAGAATGATATTTGCCTTAGTTATCCAGTTGACAACTGGTGACACTGTGACACTCTATTCAGACACCACTTGGATGGGTCGTAAGGGAGCCATAACTCAAGTAAGGTTTGTCTTACTAACAGTAAATTTACATGAAAACAGGATAGTGTTTACCATGGAGAGCACGTGGATGCCCGGTTACTTAGACCTGGCTGGACGGAACCTGGCTTTAGTGATTCAACTTCACTGTGGCTTTCTGCCGAGTCCATGAGATCTCCTGGAGGAGAATTGACTCTTATGGCAATGGAGCCTATCAGAACAGAGGTGCGAATACAACGGAATTTTATTTACCGTGCTCAAAAGGGATTAGGAAACAGAACTCTCTGCTTTGTCGTGCACATATAAAGCATTCAATACATATATCTACGACTTTGGGCAAAACTTTGTTGGATGGGTAAGAAAATTTTCTCGTAAGTAGTGACTTATTGCACCTCAGGTAAAGTACCATGTTGTTGGGCCTGCTGGTTCTTCCGTCACTGTAATAGTCTTTTTCTTGATCTCACAATCTAATCGTTTCTCAGATTAAATACATGGAAATTGCGGAGCACCCCGCAAGTTCTGATAGCATCTATACTGGCATGGGATATGTGGACAATTTGCGTGGAGCTGTTGTCACAGATCATTATATTCTATCAGGAAATTCTTCTGGTGAGACCTTCGAACCACGATTTACTGTTCACGGCTTCCGATATGTGGAGGTGCTGCACCTATTTTTTTTTTAAATTTTCTCAGACAAAGTTAGGTAAGACATAGTTGGTCCACACCTTCCCTTTCAGACATTAAAGGTGTTGTCGTTCATTCTGATGTCCCTGAAGTGTGTACTAAGTGTTCTTTTTTTTTTTTACATTAACGTGCTTGGGAAGGTCGGCACTTTCGAATCCTCTGATGATTTGCTCAACTCCATTCATCACAATGTTGTATGGGGCCAAAAAGGGAACCTTATGTCAGTGCCTTCTGGTAAGAACAATTTTATGTCATTTCTCAAGTCTGACATTGTAAGACTGCCCCCAACGTGATGAGCGGAAAGGGTGGATGGGGGATGCTGCCTTGACAGTTGATGAAGCAATGTTCAACTTCAATACACAATCTTTCTATGCCTCGTTTTTACAACAAATTGCGGATAACCAGGGGCTCACTGGGGCTGTTCCAGACACTGTGCCCTTCTCATTTGGGTCACTTCCCGCCGATCCGAAGTATGTCCTCCACATAATACCCAGTTAATAACACCTTCCTCCCTAAACCCTAGCTGGGGAACAGCATTAACAACAATCGCCTTCAATCTTATTGACCATTATGGTGACACAGAAACAGTAGCGCTTTATTATAACAATATCGTTCAATGGGTGGACTATCTGGTTCAGCGTGCTACCGAAAATGGTCACTTAGGCCTTGGAAAGATGTATTACAATTACGGTTTCATATTTCCTTGGTTTCCATTTCACTGAAGAGTCTAAAGGTGATTGGGTTCCTCCTCCACCAGTGGGAATGACCAATCAGTCACTTTGCTCTTCCTTCGCCTTGTTAATTGACCTCCAACATCTTGCCACGATAAGCAGTTTGTTGAACCACCCTGATGATGCTTTGTATCCTTTCTTTCTGATGTTAACGCTAATTCCTTCCACTTTACCTCTAGGTACTACACAGATCTCTACAATACTTTTGCTGAAGTATTTTTGCACAATTCATGTTCGTTCTGTAATATTTCTTTGTGCAGGAGTTCCACCAAGTTTTTTACAATAAAGAAATCAGTGGTTATGCTGATGGAAAGCAAACCGCCAATGTACTTGCACTCACTGCCAATGTAGCTCCTTCTGATGTCAAAGTGCGCATTGTGTTTCCCCTTCTTCATTCTCTGATTTTAGAAAGGATATGGTCATAACATCGCTTCTAAGTGATATCGCCGCCTATGACACTCATCTTACTACTGGGATTATTGGAACAAAGTAAAAAATCACATCTCACTCAGTTACCCATACCCTGAAGATATTTGTTTCCTCTTCTATCTGACTTGGGCTACCACGAAATTGCACTGCAAATTGCACAACAAAAGTCTTATCCAAGTTATGGATATATGATTAGCAACCCCTACGAGAATGCAACAACCCTGTGGGAGGTAATCACTCTTCTTCTGGCCTCCCGTTAAAGGAGACACAGCTCTGGGATGCTCCTTTCGAGGGACCTGGAATGAACAGTAGAAATCATATTATGTTTGGCTCCATCGATGGATGGTTTTATAGATACTTGGCTGGTGTATGAACAATTATGTCTTCTGCGCATAAACACTCATTTTCACCAGATGAATCCCAATGGATTGGAAGAAATTTCATTCACACCACCCACCCTCAAGCACGACCAATTGCAATTCGCACGTGCCTCCTACGAGTCTGCAAAAGGACTCATTCTCATACACTGGCAATGGGTTAGTGAAGACACTTACCAAATCGAAGTTCAAGTTCCGCACAATACTCGCGGTGTCATCAGGTTTCCTGGTGTGTTCAGTGTTTCCGCACCATTGTATTCATTGATAACACCCAGAGTTCCCTGTACTGAAGCTCACAGAGGGTGATTCAATTATTTTCGATGGTTTGAACGTTGCTGACCAGGCAGCCCTAGCTAAGACTGGGATATTAAATACCGTCGTGGTAAGAAATCGTCTCACATTAGGTGGGATTCTCTAACAGTGCTAACCTCTCCTTCCCAGACACCACAAGGACAAGTTTCCATCACTATTGGCTCTGGACATTTCAGTTTCTACACAGTTTTTGATACAACCACCAGCACCACAGCACACCAGCAAGTTAGTGGCCCCAGAAACGGGGTTTTCTCCGAATATGTTTCCGGCATGGCAGCCCATGACTCACAACTTATGGCACAGGCAGCAGAGACAATGGCGCAGTTGATAAAGATAAAGTACCACCACTAACACAAGACAGAACAAACACCTTGTTTTACAAAGAAAGGGAGGAAAAAACAAAAAAAAACTTTTCTTTCGTTCTACGAGATACGAGATAGAATCACTAAACTTTAATATAAGTGCTGCAACTGCACCAGGCCTCGCGACGACCGGGAGCGCATTCCATCCCATCCACATCGCAGCTGTAGTCACTGTCCCATAATTGCAGTCTGTAAGCAACACCACCAAGGCACTCCATCGCAGCGAGCGGAACAAAAAGTCAATACCCAGCAACATCGAGAGGAAACTACACACATACACCCACAATGGCGATGCTGAGAACGTCGTACGAGTTGAAGAAGAAAATTCCGCCGATATGGTCAGGGGGTCCCGTGTGCGTGTCAGACTGGCCAGGTGCTCCAAAGCAGGTTATTGTGGCCGCGACAGATTCCGCCGTGTGCGTTTCTGATGCATTGTCCGGCACAATGCTACACACCATAGAAATGGTTCTTTTCTTTACATTTCTTTCTTTCTTTCTTTTCCCTTTGGATGAGATATATTTCTGATCAAGAGGTTGTTTTTTTTTCCCCCCTATAATGGACATTTAGGGTAGCAATGTTACTAGTGTGACAACAAGGCCACTGGCTCATAATGGAGGGTATCACGTCATATCTGCAAGTATGAACAGAAGGGTTCTTGTTACCAGTCTTGGGAGCGATTTTGCATCAACCACTCCAGTTAAAGCTATTAAGGTACATCATCGTTTTTGTTGAGTTTTCTCTTTGACTGTTAACAATTTTTTAGTGTCCAGCTGGCTTTGTTATGTCTCTTTGCTGTGACTCTACCGGGACATTTCTTGCAATGGGTACCACAGTTGCAAAGGTATCTGTGGCTGTATGCAATTTTACGTGAATCTAAAACAAAACACAAGTTGTTAGTGATTGATATTGAAAAAGGCTATTTCACTCATAACTTAACTGGGCACACTGGAATTGTGAGTCCTGTTGTTTTCCATCCAGACAGCAGTCATCCCTGTGTTGCTGCTTCATCAGCTGATAATATCATTAGATACTGGGATCTAAGTAACAACACGTAAGGACTAAATTTCGTGGCTTTTTTATATTGTTGTAACCTTGATGCAGGCATATTGCCATGTCCACACATCAGAGCACAGTCGTTTCTTTGGCGTTCACCCCAAATGGAGCTTACCTTGTCTCATCTAGTATTGACAATATAATAGCCATATGGAATTTAAGGACAACAAATCCTGTTGCCGTCATTCCAAGTGAAAATGTAGTAAACTTTCCTCTCTCTTTTACTCATGTAACTCCCAGGCTATTCACAGTCTCACTGTTTTACCAAAATTATGGTTTGACCCTACTGTCTGGACATCACCACGTTGAGTCTCTCCCTCTTTCATTGTGGAATTAACGAGATTTTAGCGGCGAAGTCCTGCAGCCAAGTGATTCTTGGCGCTGGTGATCAAGGTGGTTTTAAAGGGTGGAGTCTGGAAGATGGACAGTTATTGTGGTCGGACGTTAGTCCTGTAGTTCCACCTACATACCTAGCCCTAAGGTGTGTAGGCGCAAGATGGATCGTGTAGATCTTTACCTTTTCTAGGTACTCGACTGCTTTAGAAAAACTGTTTCTGGCAACTCACGAGCAGGATATCATTATACTGAATAAGAAGTTGAAGCCTGAATCTCGGCTTGTGGGGAACAGGGGCGAGATTATTGACCTTGTGTGGTTGAATCCAACGGATTATCGACCCAACGATACCGTAGTTGTTGTGACTAATACGGATAAGGTTACTTTAAAATGTTTTAGAAATAATCTTATTCAAAATAGGTACAACTTCTCGACTTAGTCACATACCAAACAACAATGCTTGAAGGCCACACCGCTGTTGTGATGTGTGCTGCCGTGGATCCAAAGGGCAATTCACTTGCTACCGGCGGGAAGGATAACACTATTCGGGTCTGGGACCTGCATACTTTGAAGTAAACTCAATTTGTCTTGCTCCTCTGACTTTGGGCAGCTGTATTCATGTGGTAGATGGCCACACAAACGCAGTTACAGCGATAGGGTGGACATCACCAATTGCCTTCTTCTCTGCCAGTTCTGACACAACACTGAAATCCTGGATGATAGTGAAAGAGAAAGGAGGTGTAGTTAATGTTGTGACAAAAGGTACAGTCAAAGCACACGACAAAGACATCAACTCCATTGCAATTGCCCCAAATGGGATGGTGGCCACAGGATCCCAGGACAAGAGTGTTAAGGTACTTCGCCAAGTTATACACAAGGGATTAAGATTAATTAGCTTTGGAGTTCCAAACTAGAACCTGTTGGTTCCCTCATTGGCCATAAACGGGGTGTCTGGAGTGTGGAATTCAGGTAAACGCCCTTTTATCTCTGACGTCTAACCGAATTTTAGTCCTGTTGATCAAGTTGTGGCATCGGCATCTGCGGATGGCACGATTAGAATCTGGGCAGTATCAACCCGAATTTGTGTTAGGGTGAGCACTATCCCCCTTGGGGATCCTCTAACCGTTTGTCAGGTACTGGAACACCACGGTGCCCCTGTGCTGAAATCCCATTTCCTCACTAAGGGAATGCAATTAATTTGTTCAGGCAATGACGGTTTACTCCGACTCTGGTCCTTAAAGTCAACTGAGTGCATTGCTAGCTATGACGGCCACACAGAAAAGGTACTTCGTATATTTTTTCAATTAAGACTTACACAACTCAGGTGTGGGCATTGACAGTGGGTGGCGATGGCAAAACTCTAGTTTCAGGTGGCGCTGATGCCACCATTGTTATCTGGAATGATAACACGGAAGTAGTAGAGCGAGCAAAAAAAGAAGAGGAAAACGCCAGTATTCTAAAGTAAAACACATACAACCTGTCTTGAAACTTAAAAAACAACGAACAGATTGCAGGCTTTGAATAACTTTTTGTACACAAACCAGCATATAAAGGCCTTGGAACTGTCTCTTGAACTTAATCATGTATCCTCCCACAAATTAATGAGTGCACTCACTTTCTGAAGAAATTAAAAACCCTTGAAATTCTTGAAGCAATTATTGACTGGGAAGTGTTCCCTGTGCGTACCTGTGTTTTCTTTGTTTAATTTGACCACTATAGTGTGTTGAAAAATTAGAAGCCGTTCTACTCCAGCTGTCTGCTCCCAATCTTATGAAACTCCTGGGATTCCTACGTGATTGGAATACCAGTGCCAAGAGGTGCGACGTGGCACAAGCAGTGTTGTATTGCCTTCTACGGTGGTACGATGTCAACAAGTTCGTGGGGCTAGCATCCCCACAAGCTAGATTGGTATGCCACAAAACCCAATCCTACCTAATTTATCCTGTAAAACAACCCCAATCCTAATACTTGCACTTTAAAAAAAAAACAAAAAACAACACAGACTATTGAGGCATTGATATCCTACACCGAGAGACACTACAACCGCATGTGCTTACAACAACAATCCTGTTGTCTTCTGGACTACGCATTAACAACTCTGGGCCTCCCCTCTGACATTCTCCAAGTCAACACATCGACAACACCCTCTGCCCCAAAACTTTCTTCAAGCTAAACACCTTTCTGTTTCTCTCTTACAAAGGGCATTCCATTTTTCTTTATTCATTGTCTGAGGAATCAGATACACCATTATCACTGTCTTTTGGTTTGGTTTTGGGGTGTGTCCCTGCTTCTTCTATCATCGGCTCTGAATTCTTTGTTTCGTGAGGTGTTTCGTCTGAAACATCGGGTGTACCTGTGGGCTGTGTTGGTGTTTGTGTTTGTGTATCACTTGAGGAGGTTGAGGGATGTTTGTCAATGACGGATGAAGCAGGTGTGTCTTGGGGTGTTTGTTGTGTGGCTTCTTGAGTGCTAGTCAAGACTGCGGCTGAAGAAGCCGTAGTTGTTATTGTAGTTGTATTTGTTTCGGTATTACTGCAGGATGCAGTGCATTCTGATATTTGTGGGGGAATTGTACTTTGGGCAGGCGTAGCAAAGAAAATGGATGGCTCCCTATCACTTGCCCGCTCCTTTGTTTTAGATAAGAACCAATGTGAATCATAATCCAAAAGACGTTTCCAAAAGTGCTAAGGGTGTGTTACTGATAATTTTTGATTGGTAGAAGAGCAAACTTTAAGACTGTCTGTACAATTCCGTAATTGATTATTGTCCTCTATTTCCCTAGAAGGGTAAGTGCCAAAATGTATTTGGGATTTCTGATACTTCGTGAAAAATTCAATCAGAGGCCGGCGATATTTCTCGAAGCCAAGTTGGCCCAAACTGGTGATAATGCGTGTAATTCGTAAGTTGTTGTGTCCTAAAAAGCACGGAAGAATTGAGAAAGAGATAAACAGTCATCTTTAAAACTACCAGACCAATTTAAGTTTTCATATCTATCTTTCCAAGTAGGTATATCGGAGAGCCTAGCAACAGCACCAGTCATTTCATCAAGAAGTTGGATTCCATAGAAACGAAGCATAAGTCTATATGACTTTATGACTCGGCGTGCAATCTTCATAGGGTTAATAAAAGCAGACCACCTTTTACTTACTTCAATATCCTTTCTCATGAAAGCAGCTTCATCTTTCTCAAGAGCACTGGCACACCAATTCACTCCATTTCCTTCAAACATGGGGAAGAGCCACTAAATAGAGTAAGGGGGAAGCTTTGCGAACGGGAGATTGCCTGAATGAATGTATGCTCATATTCCAATCTCTCGAAGTCCCTTCGTGTAATAAGAGTGAAAACCCACAATTGAGATTAAAAATACCACTCATAGACCTCATCAATGTAGTGCCCAGATGGTTTCATAGGCTTCACGCCTTTGTAGAAAAGGTAGTTACTCCCTTTATTTTTTTTTATTGGCATGAATTAGACCACGAAAGTAGAATATTACGAGGTTGACTGAGCAGTGTGGTGCGCACATCAACGTTAAAAAGCAATTTTTTTTTTTTTAAAAAAAACGGACAAACCACGACAAGGCCATTTCTTCGTAGGTTGTGCAGTTGGGGGCGTCACTTTAGCTGCATCGTCGTCGTGATTGTTCCGCTTGCTCTTGCCATCAGTGCTCTTCCACATTCAACGGAAATTGTACTGTTATCAGATCGTTTTATCAACAAACAAATTGGGGTCTCAGTACCCACAAACTGGGCTCTCAGTACCAACTTGGCCACATGAGAACGCTACGCGTGGACCGAGCTCTCTGCTTCTGGACGTAAGGCAGGCCACGAGGTCCCGAACCTAATTTGGAAGATATCCAAACCCCAAAATCAAGTACATGGGTGCAACATGCTCCCGACCGTTTTGTTTCCTCCAGACAGTAAAAAAAAACGGGAAGGAGAAATGGTAACAAAGTACGAAGTGTGTGGGGAGGATGACAAGAGTGTGGTGATGGTGGACTTGTCCACCAAGGAGGAAGCTCCTTGGACTTCGTTGGTGCCACGAGAATTGTGGGATAAATGTGTCTCCAGTTTCGAGTTGATGCTCTCAAAATCCCCTCAACCAGGTTGGTCATTGCTTCTTTGCCAATTATCCAACTGAAATTACAGACCCGCCACCAGATACAAAGACTGTGAAAGTCACTGAAGCGATGAAGCAATGGCAAAATGAGAACCCCAGCCGGTCGCTGTTCGAGGTTAAATCGGTGCAGAGCAAGGTTGGGGTTGTGGGATCGAAAGTGAGTCTGTCACAGTACGCTCTTGGATCATTGCTGCTTTCAAATCAGTGCCCAAGGTATTGTTCTGTGAGGGAATATATTGACAGGTGAGAGTATCCAGCTCTTCCTTGAAATATTCAGAATCAACGAATTTCCCAGTGGATTCACTGGGCATGCCAAATTGGACTCTTTGAGAAATGGGTACCGCTTTCTTCCTCTGCTTATTGTCAATTTGGTTCTTTCAGTGTGCATCTCCTTCTATATATTTCCTCTGATCTCAGTACTCTGACTATCTGCGAAGGTCCTCTCAGTTGTCAATTGGTTTCCTTCCATTTTGTCAACCGGCACCCTTGCAATTGGAATTTACTTATTTGTTACCTTTTACGTCATTCCCTTTTCATGGAAAAATAACTTCTTGCCTGGTGTGTCCCCCCTTCCACATTCCATCATTACCAATAATGAAACAACAAAACCAGGTGCAGTGCTGGTGTTTTCCATCCTGGGGTGTCTTTGCACAGTTAGTGGGTTCATCTGGAAAATGATAGATGAACCAATATCCGTGTATGACTTTGCATTCTGGTACATGCTCTGGCCAGCCATCTGCGGGTTTCAGTTTGTGTACCTGTGCCTCAGCACATGGTACCTCCTCCACATGTACCTACTGTTCAAGAACATGTCAGACTCCACTTGCGTGCCTATTCCTCAGGTCTATTTCCTTTTCTTCCTTCACTTTCTCACACTAAACAGGTCACAATTCTCACATTCGAGATGTGGATGTGCTGGGGTTTGATTGTGGCAGCAACTATTAACGGCATTGCAGGAAGTGTTTTTGGTTTTGTACTCACAGACTTTCACCTGGTTCCCATTTTTTGGATGATGTTTATGTGCATTCCACTGCTGATGCCTGCTGGAGGCTTTTTCATTGGGATGATAGTCAGGGGGTACCCAAAGAGGGTTTCTGTCTCTGGCCTTGTGGTGGCATGTGTTGAGTTTGGGCTGGGGGCAGTGCTGTGTATCATTTTTGGAGTCACTGGAGAATTGTGGCCTGCTCATTGGAGTTGATGTTGTTGGATGTTTGTACTTCATAAAACAGTTTGTAATACTTGTTGCAAACTCACCCATACTTTATTCCATGCACCCTCCCACAACATTCAGTCCCATCAGGTAAGTTTGTGATCCTTGACTACAGCTGCAGCGGAGGCACATGGTGTTGCTGTTGCTGTTGCTGTTGCTGTTGCTGTTGCTGTTGCTGTTGCTGTTGCTGTTGCTGTTGCTGTTGCTGTTGCTGTTGCTGTTGTTGTTGTTGTTGTTGTTGTTGTTGTTGTTGTTGTTGTTGTTGTTGTTGTTGTTGTTGTTGTTGAAAGAAATTGGTGTGGTACACAGCAATGACAATGATGGGGAAAAAGCCATCACCCTGTAATTGTAGTAACTGAGAAGGAAGGAAAACAAAACCCGTATTTATATTATATTTCCTGAGAATCAACATTCTCTAGAGACTGACTGTAGATGGTGGTCATCTAAACATAATTGTACATATTATTTCCTGAGAATCCGTGTCAGCCGTTCCGGCATTGCATGGAACTTATCCTCCACAAAAGGAACAATCAGTGTGAAGGCAACAAAAGCGGCAAGGAGGAGGACAAGAACACCAGTCAGAATCCCAGCAGCTAAGCACACCCATACCCAAGGCGACATCAACACTGTGGTGCTTATCAAGTCTTCGTTGCTCACCCAGCAGTCCCAGGTATCACCAACTTCCAATCCACTCAAAGAATCACTGCACTCAGCTGGACCACACAACAGGTCTTCAGGGATCCCGCACTCAGGGAAGTCCACCGACAGGATGGGCCTGGAGACAACAATTTCCTGTGCCTGTATCGAGCTGCCAGCGACCTGTTTACAGTAGACAAGTTAGTTGTTGTAAACGGTTAGCAAAGAAAGAAAGAAAATGAATGCACACGGTGCCGATTGTGCATGAACACTGGTATGCACAGCAGGAGCCTGAATCACTGTCTGCGCCGCACTTGGTTGTGATATACTGAGAAGCCACCTCGGCAGTGAAGACCACGCACCTCTCTTTCCCCGAGCTGTTCGACTGTCTTATGAAACTGACCATGAAGTAGAAAGAAGTCAGGGGAAGAAAGCTCACAAACAGCCACGTCACTATTGAAAAACGAGCCCACTCAGCCCATCCAGGGTACTTATTGAACGTTCTTGTGCAACAATTCGGCACTTTCATTTTTGTTGGTTTGTTGTTGTGCGGTTTTTTATTTGGTTACTTAAGTGGGGAGGGGGGGGGGTGACCATCGTCTCCCAGCGGTGCGTCTTTCCTTCTCAACTTTTCTAGAGCCAAGTCTCCTTCCATCATCTGCGCTAGAGGCAATATCAGTCCTAGCCATGATAGCTGTTACATCGCAATATGTCTGGGAGTGTGTGATTCTGCGAACACACAGGCAAACTGTGCGCAAGGCACACTCGCAAGACTCGAGACTGGACACTCAGAGGCTGAGTCATCACTTACCAAGTTCGGAAATCAAGTTCACAGAAACATCATCGAAATACCCAAGACCTTTCCTTTGACTTTGGAATCCTTTATCAACGCACACCGAGTTCACCTCATTTCTATACAAATATACAAAAAACCTCAACACAAACACACCCAAATGTATCCATCCATTCCAAGATGAATAAAAAACTTTGTGCCTCTTTGTCTCTTTTGGTGCAGTTTCCCACTGAAGGAAACAGGAGCTTCCATGAAGGCACACCTCACTACCATGTTACTGAGGGCACCCTTCCCTAAGGTAGACATGGTGAGATGCCTGACAATTTTGACATGGATATACTCCCCAGGTAATGTCCTGGCACTTGTTGCTCAGTACACCGGAGGGCGAATCAAATGAGAAAAACAGAATTTTTTAGTGAGCAAGGCAGGGTGAAGCGGCCCGATTTTTGCCGGGATTTGTTGATGTTTTGTGCGGCGGGGCGGTTGGCGCGGCGCCGCGGCGGGGCAGCGCGGCGTGTGTGTTCGTTGAATCGGGTCTCGCTGCGGCTGCGCGGCACTGATATAAATGGCATGTTTGGGGTTGTGGAGCCTGTGCAGTGACTTGCCTCTTTGTTTATCTCCACTATCATCAGAAAAATCACTGCTACGAAGGGAGACCATGCCGCCCTGGGGTGAAGAGGAACAAGCGGTACCCGCCTCGTGTTGTCTATTCCATCACGTCGTTCCATCTAATATCTAATTGTTTTATTTCTGGACGTGTTTGTTTCAATTAAATTAATTTAATTTAATTTAATTTAATTTAATTTTTAATTGTTTATTATTAATTTAATTAAAATTAATTTTTTACACCTTTACGACTTGTATTAGGCCTACAGCATTGCCTCACCCTTGTATGTATTTCTGAGCCTTCCACTGGTATGTGGCTTCTTGTTTCTTTGTTTTCTTTTTCCCAGTAGATAACTATCATTCCAGCGGGCAAGGTAAATTCCATCTGTTCTTTCAGCACTGGAATGCTTTTTTTTTTTTTTACACTTAGGTGGTCAACCTTCCTGCCGCTGCTGACATGACAACCACTGACGTACATCCTTCTACTTTTTTGTCATTGCTAAACAGTTGTAGGTACCGGACCAACCCCAACTTCCCTTACCCACTCTCCCCCACTTTTCCGCTTTCCAACTACCACACTTTACTGTGACGGGTGCACAACCAGGCCCAAATTTCCCTTCTTACTCTTTCACTCTCATGTGTACCCACAACGCCCACTTCTCAAAATGTGGATTTAAAAAAAGGTGGCACGATTTTTTATCCAAGGACTTAAGCACATAACTTTTTTTTTTTGCCTGAAGTCGATTTTCGACTTCAGGCTTGTACATAGTGTGAGGTGAGGATGGTGAGAGTGAGTGTGAGGAATTCGGCCTGGTGCCCAGTCTGGTACCTAGTACTTTGAGTTGGATGACGAGGGGGGAGGGATGTACGTTGGCGGTTGCCATCTGGGCAGCTGGCGCAGCTGTAAAAAAAAAAAGCTACATACCACCGTGCCAGAAGAAGCCACATACTGGCGGAAAGCGGAGACTTCTAATACAGGTTGAAAGCGGCGTAAAAACTGGTGTAATGTGGAGACTTCTAATACAGGTCGAATGGAAAAAAGAACTGGAGGCGTAATTAATAATATATAACCATTAAATTTAATTTATTATTATATAATAAATTAAATTTTTAATAATAATGGTTAATACATTGTAATTATTGAAAATAAATCAAATTTAATTTGTATTTTAATAATAAAATCAAAAACACCACTCCGATAAATAAAATAATAAACAAGCAAACAGAACAGTTGTGGCGAAGAAGACAACAAAAAGCAAATGGGAGAGTACCGCTTGCTCCTCCTCACCACTGGCGGCATGCCTCCCCGATTTCTTTTGTGATAATGAAAAGACACAATCCACTGAACAATCGCCAAAACCCATTTATGTCAAGGCCTCGCAGCCGCAGCGAGACCCGATTCAACGAACACACACGCCGCGCTGCCCCGCCGCGGCGCCGCGCCAACCGCCCCGCCGCACAAAACATCAACAAATCCCGGCAAAAATCGGGCCGCTTCA